>JAWWEU010000138.1:4725350-4745327 GCA_035583155.1 Acropternis orthonyx | reverse complement strand
AGGGGCGTGTAAGGGGGGTGGTTTGGGATAGTTTGTAGGATGGGTTAATTAGACATTGGCTATGTTCTATAGATAAGTAGAGTTATAAAATTGTAGAATGCTGTACGCCGGGCATGTGCGTCATTGTATTCAGATTGCTGAAAGCTTTCAGTAAAAGACCTTTTTTTGCCTTCACCCTGTCGTGGAAGTTTTCTTCCTTGGATTTAAGGCAACACCACAGTGCATGGGCTGGTCACACCCTAGTTGTGGAGCAGGTGCACTCCCCAGTGAGGCACCTCCTCGCTTTACTGGAGTGGGATAAACCAGGTCACTTCTGGCCGGGATCCGGCTTCGCTCCCGCATTGCCCGGAGGAGCGCCGTGCATGGGGATGCAGATGCAGCAAACATGTGGGCCAGCACTCCTGAATATGCCATCCAACATCTGCCTGGGCCACAGACACAGCCAAAGGGACTTCAGGCAGCACCGTGAGGGGGAACAGCTCCCTGGATTGTGCTGAAATAAATAAATCATCAGCTCTCAAGATCCTCTCCCATCACCTTCAGCTGAATGCCCGGAGAGGACGTTGTGCAAGGAAAATGAAGGAGTGGGGGGAAAGTGGAAGACTGAAAAAACTTTGTTATCCTCCCTTAATTTGATTATGACTCGATTGCTGATGGATTTCACCAAAGAAACACAACGCTGACAGGATCTGCTCTAAAGCAGCAAACGAGAACATACCAAGAAAAGCAGCAAGTTTTGACAAATTGCTGAGATGTCACTGTGATTTGGGAATGTTGTGTACCAGAAGAAAACGGCATATAACTGAGAAAAGAGTCAGCGTGGAACACAGAAGGAAATTAAGAAGTTAAAAGAAACTAAAGGAAAAAAACCCACAACACAGCCTGCTTTGTGATGTGGTGGCTTTTTTTGTGTGTGTGTTACTTTGAGTGGCTTTCTACAGCAAAGATTGTATCTGCAAGGACAGCAGTGATTGGCAGATGTCTCTGCAGTGTGCACCATCTGACAACACAAAGCACAAGCAACTTCAGCTTTGCTTTTTATGACATTTGTTATACTTGAAAAACAAATAAATTATGAGGCAACTTCAAGGAAGTAGCAAATTAGTTGGTCTAAAACTGTCCTAATAACCTTTTTGCTTGTGCTCTGAGCTGTGGTATCAGTTTCAGTCATCACTGAAAACGGCATCTGCCAAGAAAGCCCTTGTTCAAGGCACAGTTACAGTCCAAACAGCGCTTAAGCAAAGACTTATCAAAAGGTACAAAAGAGTAATATGCTCTCATTTTCTATGGCCACAGAAATTTTGAATACAGAATAGTCAAAACACTTCTGTGTTCTGTCTGGAATGCAAACCAACCCAATTCAGGTGTAAGTGCATCCAATTCTCCTGCTCCCACATAAATAATCTGAGATTTTGTGCTCTTTGTCTTAAGGATATAATGGGAAAAAAGTCTCCAAAGTAGCAAAGCATTACTAAAAATAGCTTTTTTTCTAGAAAGTATAAATATTAATTTTTATAGAAAGACTATGTATAATTAACATGAAAACAGAGCAAGATAAATTAACTTTCACGAGAGCAAAACAGGCTGATTTCAACCTTCTGACTAAATACTTTCCTGTAGCTTCTACAAAACCTGCTTGTTATCCCCAAAAGGACTCATTTCCACTGTCATTAGATCTAGAATTTAAAATACTTTTTCAGATTTAATTCCAAACACAGCTTTGTTTGTAGTTCATGGCTTTTTGAAGCCGGACCACAGAAACTAAAACATGATTTAGATTTAGAATACTCTGGATCACTGAGAGCTGAATTTTGTATCCTCAAGCTCAGGCTAAACACAGAAGGAACAACAAAATACAGGCAAGTAATTTTGTTCATTTTAAAAGGACAGACGGGATGACATATGGGTTCAAAATACTGTAAAGACTCCAAGCCTAAAGCCATAAACACGTAATATGTAGCATATATGTACACTTACCATGTGTACTCTATAAGTACACAAATATATATGCGTTAAATATATGGGATTTAGAAAATCTATCACATTAGTAAAAACTAGGTAAAGAAGTTAATTAATTGGAAATAATACAGCTCAGGAAAACATTTCCATAGAGCTTCAGAGAAGGCATGGAATGTTGTGCAGCAGCACACGCAAGTTAAATAAAGAACCCGAATAAAGAAAGCAGAGGCTAAAGCTCCCTCCCGTATCTGGGAAATCCAAGGCAGGCTCTGCTGGGGGCACATCCTGTCCAGGAGAGCAGAGTGTCATGTGTGGGTGAGAATACGCCGCGTGGGCACCACGCAGCTCTGGATTGTTCACTGATGCCTCGGGTGTCAAAATACACAAACCAGGGAACAGGCTACAGAAAGCTCTTAAATGTGTGCACCTTAATTATTTTTCTTTCAGAGGTCCTTGTGATTGAGGAGTGAAACTACATTAATTAATAAACATACAGCCATCTACAGTAAATACAAGCTAGATACTGACCACAAAAACAGGCAGTGGTAGCATATGGAAGTCGTGCCTTGAACTTGGGCTTTTCTTTATCTTAAACTTCGCCAACTCAACCAGAAAGCGATTCTTATTTTATTCTACACAGTTTATTTTTAACTTTTAAGATGGCATTATATATGATCCATGCATATGGCTACACAAGCCCTTTGCTAGGACTTGAATGAAAAGATGTTTTAAACATGGGACACCCAAGCAGCAATCCCCACCTAAAATCATGTACACTTCCAACCCAGTTGAAGGGAAAAAAAATTAAAATATTAAAATGCAAAGAAGGATTTATGAATTGAATTTATTTTTTATCTACCAATAAGCCTAAGCTGAAACATGAATAACTGATTTAACACTGAAATGGTATTCAAATATTTGACTCCAGTCCCTTATTGCTTCTAAATTCACTCAGAAGTCAAGATTATTAATTCTTCCTGACAGAAAATCAAGATTTAATGATCATCTGATAACCCTTAGGAATTACAAAGTAAACTTAGACGATAATTCAGACAAAATAAAATGATTTTACATATATAAGAAAAACATCATGAAGAATATCCATTTAGGCATTTCCTATGGGGCAGTAACTAATTTTTAAGAAAACACAGAGCAAAAAACTTTGTCTTGATAAGTACCGTAAGAAGCTTGGAAGCAAAAAGGGCACCCCCGTTAATATCTGCAGACCTTAAATCATGTCTTAAACTCTGCTTGAATAAACAGACAAACTGGATGCCCCAAGCACACCTTCAGAAGACCCTGGAACAGGAAAGTGGACGGATGAATTTTAAAGCAACGACCTTGTGGCAATAGTGCTGCTCACTTTAAGACAACACGGCTCTCAAGATCAAGCTGTCTATTCACCGAGGCACATCAGGCCAAAATTGTTAAAATAATGGGCTTTGTACAATTTTATAGAGAAACTGATTTCAATTTAGTAAAAAGGATATGCTGTAAATGATTTTTAGGTAAATTTTTAGCTTTCAGGTCATGTCTGCAGGGAAGTAACATTAGAACCAACGGTGGTGTGAAAAATGGGGATGCAGAAACTGTACAGCCTGTGCATTGATTTTTTATTTTTTTTCCATTTTTTTTGCCCCAGAGCTCTCTCTCTGCCAGCAGAAACACTGTAAAACCAAGTACAAGCCAATGACAACCTATTTATATATAGAATCATACAATATTTCAAGCTGGAAAGGACCCACAAGGACCATCAAATCTGACTCCCTGCTCCTCAGAGGACTACTTAACACTAAACCATGGGACTGAGAGCATTGTCCAGATGCTCCTTGAGCTTGGGGCAGCGACCACTTCCCATTCCACCCTCTGGTGGAGAACCTTTTCCTAATGCCCAATCTGATTGCTCCTGTTTTATTTTGTATATTATTTAATGAGAGTTATACTTCAAAGCCATTCAAGCTGCCTATCTCTATGGATGTACATTGCCTCTCCCTGATGCAAAGTTACTATTAACACATGCAAAAATCTACATTCTGACTAGCACTGAGTAAGAGATTACACCAGAACATTTCAGAGCCAAAGTAAGCTCCGAAAGCAGTTCCAGTGCATTCTGGCTGTAATAAAAAATCCTGGCAGATTCTTCTCTGACAACCTGTAGTTGTATAAACTTGAAACAGGATTTAGAGGTTCCTACTACTCTGACCTCTGAAAAAAATTTCTGTTGATGCCAAATCTATTTGTTTTATCCTTTCAGCAATACAGGTCCAATGGAAGAAAGAGTGGTGGGAACAGGCCCTGCTCTGCAACACCGAGTTCTGTTTCAGGGAAGGAGACCAAAACAGCTGAGAAACCTTCCCTGATCTCAGGTACAGCAAATAAGTGGAAAAGAAATATTAATTACTTGAACAAAAGCCACAGCAAAATCTCAAGTTTTTGCCTTCCATAAAATCTTAAGACTTATCACTGTGGAATACAAAGAAACTTTTATAAAGCACAGTTTGATTTCTTTTTTTTTCCTTGTCTGTACCGCAACTGACAGAAGATTTTGCAGACCTTCTTTAGATCTGCAGAAATGATGGGTGAAGATGAAAGATAAGAACAGCATTTCCTTTCTTACTGCAATTCTAACTCCTTCAGCATTTTTGCCCTGTCATCACGTATTTCACCTAAATGTAGTTTTATTTTTAACAGGACATATCTGCCATTGGCAAAGGGGTTCCATATACTTCTATGGAATTCTCCACACATATACATCATGCATTTAATCCATGTCATTTTTTGATTCTTACAATAAAGGCCAGAAAAGCAACATAAAAGCTGTTTTAAAAATCCAATTGTTATTTTACTTTATTTAGGTTTTTGGGGAGATTTTTTCAACATATATGAATACTCAGAATTCCATGCCCTTGATCTAATCCTAAGTTTCCCCTGAACCTTCCTCCTCCCACCCCTGTCCCCAAACATTCAGAGCTGGATTATGCCATCCCACTGAGCAGCAGACTGAAACACAAACAGAATTTGGGTAAGAAAGCTCGTATAAGAAAATGTCAATCACCAACCTCCCAGCAGAAAATGTTTTAGACTGACAATCTGAACATATTTGCATACTCATCAAGTTCTCCTTCAATAATTACCACAAAAAAAAGAAAGCATAGATTCACATGTATTTATAATAAAGTTCCCTATTACTGTATCTGTTAGTAATGACTAAGGAGACAAATCCCATGAGACACGTTTCAGACAGAAAGGTGAACTTTTGAAAGGAGTGCAATTTTGCTCCAAAATAATACAAAAATAAGTTCCAATGCCTGTGTCACAGGACAGCTTCCAGCAAAAGCAATCACTTCCCATATCTGTATTTAGCCAGGAATTTGGTCTGTCATGTCAGCACTGAAGTTCTTGATACTTTCCTCCATGAATTCCTCAGCCTCCAAGGTATTTTATTTGTTCATGGATCTACAAGGTAATTTTTTATCTGAAAACCCTTCATTTAAGATGCCTGAATTGGAATCCATATTCTATCGACCCGTGTCTATGCAGAGCTGAGATGCAGGTTGCACTGAGTATGTGAAGGGGAAATAACGAGGAACTACCTGGGAAGTTTGGTGAGGAATATAAAACACAAGGAAGCTCAAACATGCAGTGAACTCTGCCTATAAAAACCACCAAATTTATGACCCTCTGCAGACGGAGAACTTGATTTCAGCAATGCCACTGAATGGGAACCTGAGTTGCCAGGAAAACAACATCAGTTGTAAGATTTCAGATCATTGTGACATTTTTCATACAGCTTCTCATACCATCAGTGTGAGCGAGGAAAGACAGGTAAAAATAAAAAGATGGGAAGTGGCAACGCATGCAAAAAAAATCTGAAAATATATAGGTCAGAGTGAACATGGAGACAAAAAAAAAAAAAAAAGAAATAAACACAAGGATTTCTTTAAGAGAGTGCAGGAATCTTTGCTACTGAACAGCAACACAGGCATTATTTGGTCATCAATGTGCTCCAAATAACTTGCTTGGGTAACATTTTCCCTTAAAAAACGGTAAATATCAAACAGAAGGAAGTGGAGAAATTTAACCAAATATAGAAACTTAAAAACAACTTAATATTTACTGAAAAGGGAAAGCAGACATTTAAAGTGTTTACAGAAAATGCCATTTCCCCCTAGACTCACTCTCTCTATACAAATATCAATCTATATCAATTATGAAAAATATTTTTGGCTGGCAACTTATGTCCATCTTCTGTACCTTGAACTTTGAATGAAGCTCAACTTTAGGTCAACCTTTAAGCCTTAGATGATGCTGTTTTGCCTGCAAGCTGCTTTCAAGTGCTTTATTTACTTTCTTTTAAAATGTAAACATACACAGAGTTCGTATGTAGAAAACTTTATGTATTAAATCTATGCTTTTATGCAGAAATTGTTCTACACAGATTGCGGAAACCTCTTACTCTGATAAGAGTTTGGACCAGAAACATGAAATGAAAGACGCTCTAAAATTCTTTGATACCACCTTTCCTGTTTCAACATATGAATCTTTATGTGCTTTAACTTAAAATTGCTACCAGTTCATGTCAAGAGTCCTAGAAAACAAGCAGGAAATAAGTTTTGATATTAATTGTACAATTTGGCAGCTGCTCAGGAGAGCGGCGCTTAATCCACCCTGTGCATCTCATGGGGTGATGACAGTACAATCTCCTCCCTGCACAAAGCACTGAGAGGACAAGCACTGGCACTTCTCTGGGGGAAGAGCCTCCCTTACAGCTCTTCCAACCAGGACAACCAGTGCTGCTCCTCAAGAGCTTCACACTTGGCAGGCCAAGCACCTATTGCTCTCCCTCCCCCTCAAAGAGTTGCTGTCTGCAATTTTAAATGGCAAAGTCGTAACATAAAAAATTACAGATGCTGGCATTTGTGGAATTGATGTAATTGCTGTCTTCCATGCAGTAAATAGAAGTGATAATGATAAATGATGCTAACGATTATGCTGCTGTGGTTTTAAATGAACCCCTCACACAAAATTTCCCATGAAATTCAGATTCCCTAAAACTTTTAACATTAAACTGGTCAAAAAAATCCTCAGATCTTGAATATTTTAATTCAAATGCCTACTCTTCTATTTTAACTTCTTAGGAAAGACACCTACTCCAAGGGCAAAGGCTGAGATCAATGTTTTCAAAACATATTCTCAACTCACATGATGAGAAGAAACATTGAACTTCTTTTCAACCTCAATAGAGGAGATAAAACTCTTCATTTTGAAGGCTGTCAATGAAAAAATCTTCCTTTTGAAGACTGTCGGTGAAAACTTTGAATAATTCTAACTGCTAGGAGGTGTTACCTACAATAGTGGCCCTAAACACATTCCTTACAGTCTCTTCATTACTTTTAAATTCCTACCCCCGCCTTCTCTCCTGCTCCTCTTTGCCCTCAGCTGTGCCGTGGTGGCTCCTGGTGTGGTCAGGGTTTATTCAGCCCCTCACATCACTGGTGACTGAAAACATCCACCCACACCCAGAACACCACCCGAGGTGTCAACCACCAACAGAGCAGGAACGGCACATTTTAAAAGCCATTAGTGCTTTATGAGAAGTACTAAATGATAGAATCCCTTATTTCTAGATGTGTGACCAAAGTGCAGATTTCTATACAGCCCTGTATGCATAGAAACATACTCAGATCCATATGAGCAAAAGCGTGCATATATAACCTCCCTTTGTTCTGCCAGTTGTTAAAAAGCTGATTTTAAATACACATCACCATGGTATGTGATAGTGAAGTGTCTTTTTTCCCCTTCAAAATATAGGTATACCTTTTATGTTTCTAACAGCAAATAATATTTGACATTTAAAAATCAAATTACCCTAATCTAGAGCTCTACAACAACAATGTTGATAAAGGAATGAATCTTTCCATAGAACAAACCCATTTTTTAAAAAAAAAATTAAAGATATTTTAGTCACAAGTGATAGAAAATGTAATTTAGAATTCATTACTTTCTGTGGTTAATTACAGCAGAACAGTTCCAAAAGATGATGATGATCCAATAAAGTAACAACTCTCTTCTGAAACATGGTATCAGAGTAAATAAAATAATACAATGCAAATTAATACACCTATTTAAATTATGTTGCAAACACTAAGTGCGTACCAAGGTGTAACCCAGGCCTGATGCTTAGGCATCACACCTACAATGACGTAAAAGCAATTTATAGAATTGAACCACCCAGACAAGTCTTTGAAACCTCTCCCAAGCAGTTCTTACATCCTTAATTCATCACCAGGTTTTACTCAATGAGGACCGTGCAATCAGTGTCCCACTCTTGGGAAGCCGAGCAGAACGTATTTCCTGAGCTCATCACCCAAGGCCACAAGGAAGCCAGGGCTTTGTCTCCATCCTGCAGGAATTCTGCACTTCTTTCTTCAAAAGGGAAATAGAGGGCACGTGTTTAACCAAAATACCTTATTCCCAAAGGGAATAACAATTCCTTTGCAGTGACTGTCTCCAATCCACCTGCAGCTATTTAGCAGAAGAATCTGTGACCTTATTCCTTTTTCATAAAGGGCACTTAAGCTAAATGAACTCCTCGCTCATATTCCTTAAAACCAAAAGCCTTGATTTGACCTAAAAATTCCTGCAGCAGTCTCCAAAGTCTGTATCTTTTCTCTGTGTAGCTTCAGCAGATTGGAAGGTCAGCAGTAGGTCCACGGTTGATGCCATTACAGCTTCCTGAACAGTTTTGTCTGAAGATCTTTGGAATAATTTAAGTGGTTTTAGTACAGCTGAGTGGAAAAGAACTGTCATGCATGAACCATCGAAGAAATTTGCTGTGCTGATTTAGGTGGCTAATTTGAAATTGCCAGCAATGCACCTGCAGTTAAATAGTCTATTTTGGTAATGGAAGATGCCTTACTCTGGCTTAAAATATGGATTTTCCTAATAATTTGAATCCTATAGGGAAGACACAATTTTAAACTTCAACTACTATCTTCCCAAGGATGCCTGCCCTGTGGAAGGACTGTGGTCTCTGTGTACACTCCACAGGATTGGTTCACGATAAATTATACCTGACAGTACTTAGCAAGAATGTCACGTATCACAAATATTGGCCAATAATGCTCAGTGCAAAGGCTGCAAATGTCAGTATAATATCAGAGGTATCACAACACTAAAGCACAGCATCAGAAACATTTGCAGACACTGCCATCACAGCAGGACTAGTGCACAGCAGTGCTTTCAAGCTAAGTTTATTAGGACGTCTTTAAATACTTAGCTTTATAGAACATAAATACCATGTTCCTGTCTATTTTCATTTGTACATAATCCAGCAAGGGGATGGGAAAGTCAAGCTGCCCGTGGGTTTTGCTATCATAAGTCACCTTGACTCTCCCACCACATTTCTGCTGGAAGCAGAGCAGGCACTGAGCAGCACAACAGCCACAGAACCAGGGCTGTCTCTCTTCACAGACAAACATCACTCCTTTTCACCTCTCTCTCTCCCCAAAGCCTTAAATACTTTTATTTCAGAACTGCAATATGTATTTCATTATGGTCTTAAAAATACTTTAAAATAACTCTTTAAAGAATCAGACTATATTTGAAGCTACATAAAAAAAGGCAACTAATGCACTTCAATTAACTAATTTGGAGGTTATGTTTTTAAAATCAACGCTCCTTTAAAGGCAACTTGTTGCCCTTCACGAAGTATGAATTCTGTTAGAATAAAATGACACATACCACAAGATCACTACAGCTTTATCTGCATGGCAATCACTTCCAAAGTGAACTTCCTCCAAAAGGGTCTAAAATCTACACCAATTTGCTCTATATTTGGATTATGAATTACGCAACCAGCTGGGAAACTGGACACCACTTTATCAACATACCCAGCAGACAAAGAAAAATGCAGTTTCCGATATTTTTCTCTGAAAACAACAAAAACTCTAAGATGTGAGTATTTTCTTTTTGGTTGCTACAATAAACTCCACTTTACTACTGTCAAGTATTATGGAAGGTATTTCTTCTTTACAGATGTACAGTGCAATGGAACTACAAGGTTCTACAACACATTATCCAATACCGCTGCACGCATACGATTTCAGAGACAAACACGTGAAAGGATGAAGCAGCACAACCTTATTTTGGCTATTTCTAAACTTTGAAGAAAGATGGAGAGTGACAAATGAAGGCTATCAGAAGAGCAAAGTCCCTTGAAATTATTCTTTGTTATTTACAAAATCCCTGTCTTTTTTAAGCTATGTTTGTGGGAGATAGGGATAATTTAGGGATCAGAGACATGAGCAACTATTATTAATTATTCTCAACAAAGAAGCTTCAGACTTAAATGGATAAAAATATGTTTCTCAGATACAAATACGTGACTGTAAACATCAGATAATTAACACTAAGCAAAAATATCTCAGTAAGTCAAAGGGCCAACAGTCTCCTCCTGCCAACCTTGATACTGGCACAGGAATTCAAGTAGCAGAGCTATCCTTGGTAGATATGAAATAGTCTGGACTTGCAAAAAGGAAAGGCTGCAAGGTTTATTTGCACCTGAGAAAAACTCATCCTTGGAATAAACTGGGTTATGACAAGAAAAGTTTCTTTGAGCTATTTTAGCACTAGAAACAAACATACAATACAAAAGTGATTTTCTAATCATCTGTACTGAAAATTATCATTAATTTTGAGTTGTCTAATTTGATTGTTTTTCACTAATTTACTGCTTCTTAGTATTTAATATGCATATTGTTCAGCAAAAAAATTGACAACAAATTATCAGAGGATATTAAAACGTGAAAATATTTTAGAGTGCAACTTCTGATCCTGAAAATATTCAGAGTAAAGGAGAGCTTAGTGCTGTGAAACTCCATTCCACAGACAAATACTGACTGCATTTTGTGAACTCTCATATCCTTTACCTTGTCAATAAAAGAACTGAAGATAAATGGAAATTTAGAATGCTCTGCCATCCTTAAACAATACAAGTAACACATTATTCAGGAAAGGTCACTAATTAAAGCTGTGTGAAATAGAATCACACAATTTTCATCATGCTAAAAGCATTTTCTTACTTCAGGAGTATCTGTTTTTCCTTGTGCTGTAAAAATAAATACCTCATTACTTTTATATTCAACTTTTGAAGGGGCTGGTTATACGATAATGATGACTCTTATCTCTTTCAAAGGCAGAACAAGGTGAAGGAAAACAGCTTGGATTAACCCTAAATAAAAAGCTGTTTACCTGATCACACTCCTCTCAGCACAATCTCACCTGTTTTAAAGCAACTTGTCACCTGGAAGCTCATCACAGGAAAACTAAACCTCATCAGTGAAAGGGTTGCCATGATCTGCCAAAAGCCTTTCTTTAAAAACTGGCTCTAGAGCTTGGAGCACGGGTTTTGATTCACATTTAATACACCTAATACTACTTTCTCTTTTATTTGTCCCTGTATATAAAACTTTGCTTTCATAAAATAAATTAAAACATAGTAAAAAAAAGACCCTACTACAACTAGAAGATACTACTATGACTAGAAAATACTACTACAACATCTCGCCCAAACAAACTCAAAAAAATACAGGTACCTGCACAAACAACTTCTTGGAGTTTCATTTCTTTTTTTTTTTTTTTTTTTTTTAAGGAGCAACCAATTCACTTCTAAGTCTGTCCAAAGTACAAATAACCTGGAGATCAAGATGGAATCAGAGGGAAATCACTGGAGTTGAAACCACTGGAGTTGAAAATGTCGCTTGACCATTTGGTCTTTCACTAATAGCTGAGAAAATGCCCAATTAAGAAAACCTAAAATCTGAAATCCAGCAACGGGAAGTGTCCTGAACGAGTTCCTGCTTGTGAGGAGCACAGAGACCTGCTGGGTGATTTCAGAGGGCTCATACAGGCTCAACACTCTCTCCCTGACCAATACCTGACAGCACAGCAAATATTTTTATGCCTTTCTAAGTCATCAAACCTGAAGAACACGGAGAGCTTTCCTTTTCTTTTCCAGGTCTTACTCCAAATACAAAGTTCTAGATCAGGTATTATAATGTAGTGACTGTGATTCAGTCTTAAAGCACTTACAAATACTTATATCCACTAGTCTGTGAAAGTGATAGACATATTTTTACCTGCACTTGTCCCACTTGCATCTCCCATCCTTAGCAGGAACAATTTGATCCAAGTAAGGCACCAAGTTTGAAAAAAAACCAAATAAATTTGGAAGGCAATCTGGCTAAATTGGTCACCTTATGTTTAAAGAGTCTTTAAAAAAAATAATAAACTTAGTGCAACGTGAGAAGGCAGCTCACCAGTAATCACAGGCTACTGTGACGATGGATTCTATAAATTTCATAGAAACAAGTTATATTTTTACTTCAGTATTGGCTACTGCTTCAGAAAAACACTGATGTCATAAGGAATAAAAATGGTACAGTTAATGCACAGAACCTTAACAAGGAGAAAGTACATATACAGAATATTTCTGCTCAATAAATTTTAGAGCAAACCCCTCCCCCCACACCCCCCCCCCGCCAACAAACAAACAGAAGTAGCAGCAAGATGCTCTTTGTGTAGAAAATGAGGGATAAAGACAAATGAAGTAATATTTAAAGACATAATGATGATTATTTTGTAATTTAAACATTTTCTTCAAACCATGATGAGGATTGGAGGTAAATGGTGAAGTGACACAAGAACTAAAGCAATATGATTTCTCATAAGTCTGTTAAAGTAAGTTTATTAACTGAAACTACATATTAACTTTCTCACACAAATTACTTGACATTGTGTTATTTCTGCTTGCAGAATCAGTTCTGAAGCACTGCCTGGTTAGAGCCAATATAAAATGTTATGGCTCCCTGAAATATTTGTGCCAGCGCAGATGTTTTTATACATGTGTGTGTGTCTATATAGAATCAAACATAGATTTACAGCTGTATAACATGCAATACTTGTAAGACCTGCACATTCCCATTATGCAGCATCAAGAAGTGAATTACAAAAAGGACGTGGTATTTTTTGAAGGATAAAATGTTTTGACATTTACTTTACAAGTGTTTTACCTCTCACATCTGTAATTTGCCCCACAGACAGATTGTCTAAGATATGTTCTTAAAGATATCAGTCCTGCTCATGGAGCATTTTACTCAGAGGTTTGTCTGCTACATTCAGATATTGTCAGAGGTACTTTTGTGTGTAATATGACGTGAAACATTTCTGCATAATTCCTGCTGAACATGGTCAGAATCAGAGCAAGGGCACCCTGACAAACATCACAAGGATCATAGGCCACTCTCTGTGACTCTGAGGTAGATGCTACAAAAGAGAAGGCATCCAAAAATCCTAAATAATGAAACTAAGCCATAATAGAGAGAAGAGACAGTAGCTTTCCTCTGGATTACCATAAACCTCACAACGCCCTGAACAAATGAATGAATGATTTTATGCTTGACACTATGTCTTTAATACACTGCAACCGCAAGCCATGAAGGCCCTCGTTACATGCGAAACATCATTTTAATTGATAAATATATCTGCAGAGTTATAGGGTCAAACTGGGCTGGAACTGCAGTTCTCACGGTAAACAAATTCTCATCCTTGGACTGTGGTGTTTGAGCACACAGGAGATCACAGTTATGCCTTTTCAACAGCAACATTTAATACATATCTGTGAAAATTACTCCAGTGTAAGGCCAATGTTTAATACAAGCATTAAATTATGGTATTTTTATAATGTTCTGTAATGAACTTCAGGCTTGGGCCTTCTTGTTCTTTGTTTCTGGACAGTTGTGTTTATAAATTTCTACAGTTTCCAGAGCAATGCATTTATGAAGAGTAAGATGAATAATTTGATTCATTGAAAATGAACAATTTAGGAAGCAATCACTGTAATACGTCTAAATAATTCACCAATGGTCAGAGGTAAAACTTGATATATCAACTTACACTTCATCCTCCTATTCAGTGCTGACATGTGGGCTGGTTTCCTGACTCTGCATCAAGGGATTAGAAGCCTGTTGAATTTTTTTGAAACTTGAAGTTTGGGAAGCTAAATGCTTAACAGACTACGTTCTACTAAAATGTACTTAAATAAGGACTTGTAAAGAATGCCTTGTGAATGACTGAGTCCTATAAAATGATATTATAATTTTCAAATATCTTCAACACATAACAAGAGTGAAACCTCCAACATTCATTTGTGCCATCTGGGCAATTGCTAAAACTATATGATACAATCACTGCTCAGCTGAACCCAGAAAAGTCGAGGACTCTCAGTCACCAAGTTTGTACAGAGAAACTCATAACCCTTTCTCACACACAGCTATAACTAATAAAAGTCCAGGTTTTGATAGTACAGTGGGCACAACAGCTTCTCAGAAAGATTTCAAACAGTGGGTAATCTGTAATCAAAAAATGGGCAACCTGTTGCTTTTTGTTGGGTTTGTGTTTAAATAAAAGGTGGTCGAGGCTCCCCCTCCCTCGCTGGAAGTGCTCATAGCCAGGTTGAAAGTGGCTTTGAGCAAACTGGTCCAATGGAAGGTGGGGCAAGGGGGTTGGAACTAAACAATATTTAAGGTCCCTTACAACCCAAACCACTCCATGATTCTCTGGCTGCATCTTGAAATATGCAGGTTGCAGTTTTCAATATTGGTAATCTATCACAGTATCCAGCCCGGGAAGAAACTCAGTTTATGACTCAAGAGCTACTGACTTTAGTATCTGCAATAGTGAATGTGTAAAAAACCCTTGAAAAATATTATTTCCTGTTAAATTACCACTGCGCTGTTAGCAAGCTAATAAATCCTTATGAAGATCAGATATTGAGGAGGAGGTATGATTATATTTCTGATGGAAGGAAACGACATGGTTAGGGAGGATGATTCTGTCTGCATCTTGAGGTTGTGTAAAAAGAAAGTTTCTGCCTTAATTTATGCTGTTTGAAAACCCTGAACTAGTTTTCAAAACTTTATCCTTCAAAGGCATTCTTAATATTCAAAAAGACCTTGCTAATTAACTCCTAAAACTACCTCAAGTCCAACCTGCTTTTCCTGCTCCTTAGAAAAGTTTTAATTACACAGATTAAGCACTGGAATTCCAGCTGTCACCTTCCAATAGCTTTCTTCCTTTTTAAATAAGGTGCTTTTGTGCTGATCTCCCCTTTGCTTTGAGAAGAGCTTTGGACGGGTTGCTTTTATGATTTAGCAATTCCATGTGACTATTAACAAAGATGTGACAGTATGGAAAGCACATCTAACCAGTTCCAGCTCTTTCCTGAGGTGTTGTGACATCTGGTAATCAGCTCAGGATTTGCCCAACACTGATAAAGAATCACCTGAATACCTAAGTGGTGGTTACACAGACGACCATGGCACTGTCACAAGGGTACCTGGAGACAGAAGAAGGGTCAAAAACCAAGAGCTCCTTCAGGGTCAAATCTTCTTCATGTGAGGAAAACCAACCCAGCTTCATTGTGATAACGAGTACATTTAACAGACTTCCCAGCCAAGTACTGGAAACCTCTTTGCAAGCAATACCCAAGACAGCTCAAGAGGGCAGCAGCTCCTCATCTGTGGGCCTTTTTCAGCAGCAGGTTGGATCAGATGACCTTGAGGTCCCTTCCAGACTAGACCTTTCCATGATGCTGGGAACACAAGCACCTAGCTACATAAACTACCCCCATTTGGCGGAAGATGGCCAGAAGAGTATTTCAAAAAGTGAAGGGGATTTTATCTATGAAATTCCAGCTATCCTGTATGAATAAAGCAGGCAACGGAAATGCAGTTCTTTGTGAAAAGATGTCCTGGTTACTTGTGAGAGTGTGCAGGGCTCGCATCAGCATACAGGACACAAGTAATGCAGGAGCTCCTACAATCTTCCCTTGGCAGACAGTGCTTCCAGCTGGAACACTGAGCAGGGACCATTTCCTGTGGCCTTCAGCCTCGTGCAGGTCACGGCCTGACTAGCCATGCCCGAGGTAGGCACATGCAATGAGTGAAGGATGGCGATACTCACCAAATTAAAAATAGAATCAAAATCCTTAGAAATGCCTCCAAACCCCTAGCCCAGAAATCATTACTAATACAATAACTCTCACAGAATTTGCAGTAAAAAAATCTAAGTTACTCAAATTATATTTTAATCAAGGTCTGCTAATCTTTATTGCAGCATGCTCAGCAAGAAGCACTTTCCTAGTTCCAGCTCTAATAAACTGACCAAGATCTCTGTGCTTAGGAAATACAGTAATTTGTCACAAATGTCTCCAAAAAACCCTCAAAGTACTCACACTGCAACAAACAGGGAGGAGAATTCACACATTTGGGACTAACCCAAAACTGACCTGTGGTTCAGACCCAGACTATCCCAGCCAGAATCAGGCTGATCCAAGTAACTCTCCTTGTCACGGTTCTTCCTGTCGTCACCTTCTGGGGGTCTGTAAGAATTTCTCATCACTAAACCTGAACTCTTCGATTCCCACTTGTCCCACCTTTCTTGCTATGCCACTTGAACTCCCTGTGAACAAGACAAGCATCCCACCACCACTGAACTTCAGCATTACTTTCAAACTAACACTTCTCAGAGAAGTTTTCTTTTGATAAGATTTACAAACACCATTTCCTTTAAACATAAGGTAGCAGGTGTCACCTATGATGTCTAAGTTGCTTATCCATAAATATAAAGGAGTGTTTTGATACTTACAAAGAAATTTTATGGATAAGTAGACAGAAAGCCAGAAGAATTCAAAGGAATAATGACATATGGGTTATCCCACTTTTAGATGTTTAATGGCTTACGAAACTCGGGAGCTTCTGCTTCCAGTATATAAAAAAGGAATTTAAAAAGTCATAGCGGATGAACAAAAAATGTGATGTATTTTCATAACAAATTACTCTGTCTTTTACGGACTTTCTTTTATGAATGTAGAATATATTGTATGCTTACACCAACTATTATCTCACTAAGGCAGGGAAGGTACTTGCAAAGTCTGAAGATTAGACATAGTAACAGTTGTATATGACCTGGCAGAGCACAGATAGAACCTCCTGCTACTTCATCAAGCTCCTCTGTTTTCACTTTTACTAGTAAAATTCAGTTACTTCTGCTTTGCCACTGTATAAAAGATTGAAGACTATGAATACAAAGCGTTCAGCAAAGTTGAAGGACCACACTGGTTTTGCAAGTAAATAAGCATCACTCAACAGACAAACCAGTTCTGATTACAGTTTTGTGTTTCAATAGCTCAAGCCTTATCTGCTTTTGTTTGGGTCTTTAAATCGATGAAAGGGCTCTGGCAGTCGTGATTAAGAGGTCAAGCACTGAATTCAAAAGTTTTTTAATCTACTTTTTTCCTCAGCTAGCACTTCAGTGTCCCAAGTTATTCATAACAGCAGGAGGCTGAGGGGGAACACTGCCCCGCAGCCAGAAATACAGAGACAAGCCTCATTGTCACCCCTTGCTTGAAGTAAATAAACTCAATAATCCAAGCACATATATTGCCTTTCCAATTCAATAATTGCTTTCTTTTCCTTCTTCCGAACTATCAATTCCACTTTGAAAAGCTTAAAAAAAAATTAAACATTGCGGGGTTTTTCTTGGGCGGTTTTTTTGTGTTTTTAGGAAGGGGAGCCTCTTTTGTTGTTACATAAAAAAAGCAGCAAAAAAAGGTACTCTCTTGGACAGAGTCCGTTAAAAATCAGATTATTTCCACAGCATTCTCCTATTATTCACCTGCCAGTAAAATATGTACACTCATTGTCTCTGTCTGAATGCCTATTTTTATCTGACTGAGGCTATATGGTCATTTTTGTACTTATTACTGAGTTCCTAAGTTTTTTTCTTCCTTCTTCTAAAGCATGTTTTTCTGTTCTCAAAAACTGGGCCACATGCCTCTGAGGAGAAAGTAGTGCATTATTTCATTCCCACCTTTTCTTCTTTTTTGGCATCTCAGAGGCCTGCTATGCCCAGAAGTGCTTCCACTCAAGCTGGACCATCAAATCAATTATCACAGCAGTCTGCTTTCTAAATATGAATGGCAATGAATGACAACAGGCAAGGCGAACTTTCAGCTTTGATTTGTCATTGGTAATGTAATTTTTTTTTTGTTTTGTTTTCTTTTATAGATGTTTGTTATAGTGGCAATTTGACCAAACTCTTCCCCCTGCTGTCTGCAGCTGCATTCTGTAGGTCCCAAGATGAAAAGCTTCACCTTTGCTGAGTCAAAGACACCAAAGAAAATAAGACATAGGGAACTATTATGGCTATAAAAGTTCTCTTTTCAGCTCATCTTCTACCACAATTGTTACTGCCAAGGAAAAAAATGCACAATGACAAACTACCTGTTTCCACTGGTAGGTGTTCCACGATTTCAAGGTGTAATTATTTTTACTGCTGTTGCATCATTTCACAACAGACCCCCATTTATAGCAAGGTGTCAGGGTTTTGCAGTTAGTGAGCACAGCCTTGTGACAGTACTGAAGATTAATTACTTTATAAAAGGATTCATGTATAAGAGCTACAATACAGGACAATGCAAACAAACTGTAAATTAGAAAAAAAGAGGGCTTGCCCCTTCCTTACTCACAATCCCAGTTCGAAATTAATGGTTTCTCAAATGAAAAACCATTTATTATTTTGTTAAGAGGAGAATTAAGCTATATAAATATAAAAAGCGGTTTGAAAAATGTATTTCTAGCGTTCTCCTTCACCGATACTACTGGTTCAAAAACATACAAAGCCTGCAATTTATATTAAAAGCCTGACTTAGCTTTTGGAGAACTGATTACATATTATGAAAGTGGATTTTAGACAGTAACTGGGACACATACCCAAGAACTTTGGAGTGAGAACACCCAAAATTTTGCATTATTGCCAGTATATATAATAACAGTGGTAGTACAGAAAAGATTGTATTGCCTATTTTAGTGAAAACAATTTCAGCCAAGGAGGTAGTAATTTATTTCTTCACTCAGACACACAAAAAAATAATAATAAAAAATCTTTACTTAGGTCCTTTTAAAACTCTCTTCAGTTGTGAGTCAGTTCTAATATTCTCAAGAAGGGAGGTTGAATGGTACCACCTAGTGGTATCCACGGACATATGGACCAAATGGGCATCATATGGACAAGCACTGGGAAAGCTTCCTGGGCCCTCCTGCCAAGCCCCGGAGCTGATAATGACACAACTCCAGCCCTGATCACACAGGCCTGGGCTATTTTAGCACCTGGAAAAGTTTTACCTGAGGATGGCAATCACGCCTTTTTTCCTACATTGTATTAAAATCTTACTATGCAAAACAGACTGAACAGGTTTCCAACAGGCAATTCTGTTTAGAAAGACTTACCTTTAATGCACATGCTATTAGCTTGGCATTTAGGAGGTTGTGCTGTTAAAAGGCATGAGGATACAGCAACATGAAACTATACAGTGTTTAATTCACCTGGAAAGAAGACTTCATGAAAGAATAAGATCCTTTCAGGAGGACAAACAGACTCCCAGCCGGGGAGGCAAAGGCTGCATCAAGTGAGTGCTATAAAAGAAGCCCACAGGCATATTAGCACCAAGCAGTTTGAACTGCACACCTGCAGGCACACACAGAACTCCACAGTGCCCCAGCATATCCCAACTGAAGCGACCCAGGGGATTAGTTCTGGAAATGGGATTAGACTTTATCTGCTGTATCAAAACACAGCACACGAAAAAAGAAAACTCTATGTTGCAATTAATAGGACAGATAACGAAGAAGTAACTTCATCTGCACATGAATACCTGCAGCATCATCTCTCAGGCTCAGTAAAACAAGAAATATATACAGTAATTTACTATATAGTTTAATATTTTCACAACAAGAAGTGGGATTATACAAGAATGGTAGACACTACCACTTATGTGTACAGTTTACAGCTGTAAAAAACCTACTGGTTTGGAGACATTTCATCAGTGAAATTACATTTTTATATTTTTGGGGGGGGGGGGGGGGGGGGGGGTAAAAAACATTTTGTTTAATTTTTGTT
>JAWWEU010000138.1:4638607-4725340 GCA_035583155.1 Acropternis orthonyx | reverse complement strand
CCCCCCCCCCCCCATAAATACCTTTTCTTTAATGTTTCTGATATAAAACAGTGCTTTATTGTGACTGAGGTTTACACAGAAAGGTTTCTATTGCTCCTGTTTAGCCCATAAAAATGTAAACCCAAAGAGAATGCAATTGCAACTTTTCTGTAATGAGCAAAAAAGATCGGCCTTGACCAGAACAGATGACAGCCAAATTCCTGGCACATGCACGGGGAAAAGATGGACTTCTCCAAGTGCATAATAAACACAAATATGGATTAAAACATTTGTAGATAACAGAGGCATGTTCAATTTTGAAGCTCTCCATTATAGTTTTGATGTGCCTCTAGATCCATCAAATATTTAAAGGATAAGCTTTGAATTTGCAGAAGTTTAGTTTGGTTAGTCACTTCCTTAAGACTAATTTTCACCGTAATTCTGAATCCAGACAAGGGGTTCTTCCCTCATATCCCTTCCAATTTATTTCTTTGCTAAAATGTAATAATTTCTACAATGAATGGTCAGAAAATTCTGTGTACAGGATGACATTTATGGGGCCTTTTGTTGTTTTTTTAAACACCTGATTCTCGTCTACTGCCAAGGAGCAAGTTCCTTCTGGATCAAACTGCCTGAGCGGCTGAGTGAGAACAGGCTTTGCTGCTGGGGACTTGGATGCTCTCTCAAGAAAGCTGCTTTCACCAAGTGACCCTTCTGCACCCATCAGCACATGGGTTTGAAGACCATGCACCATCATGGTTTCAATGACTTATCTACCCATTGACAGGGAAGTCTTTAGGAAATGCTTGATTTAAACTGATCCTTCTCTATGCCTGCAGCAACAGACATTTAGAAATAACTCATCATTTTCCTTCAAATAAAATAAAATCTACCTTAGATCACCAACTGAATTTAATTAAAAAAATACATATATATAGAGTTAAAAAGAGTGAAGAAATTTTCTGGAATTACACAATATCCCGAAAAAGCAAAATGTTAAAAAAAAAAATGCTTGCCACAAAAATTTCTTTCAGAATATTATTCATAAGAGACCATTTCTAAACATACATATTTCAGAACATACAGGTCTTAGAGATAGTTTATAGCAAGCGAAAGATATTATGTTTGGGTGTGTTTTGCCATGGAAACCAAAACCCAAACCCAGCAATGTGGGTTACAGCCCCATCCACAAACCAGCTCGTGCTGCAGGAAAGGAGGGTTTGAAACCTTTCCTTTGGCCCTCCCCACTCCCCATATGCCAGTTGGGAATTCTGCTTCACGAGATAAAGAACTAGTCAAGAGTGAAGAGCTGAGCTGCTCCCGAGCACATCCTCGGGCCTCACGGGCTGACTACCTGTCAGATGATGTTGGGAGCAGGATTACGGCTGAAAAGGCTGACAGACCACAGATTTATCTCTCGAAATCAAACACTGTATGTTTAGCTAAACTCAGTGAACTTTAACTAATTAGCCCATCATTACAGTAAATTCGTATTGAATAATTTTCGAAAGACTAAACCCAGAGCCTATCGCACATACACTTAACTTAAAAGCAAACTTGTATGAGATTTCTTCTTAACAAACCAACAAAAAAAAGCAAATGCAACATCTTAATGTTAATTGCTCAAGAAGAAGCCCCTTCTGAAAACAGCATTTAAAAAAATAACTAAGAAAATATATCTCTCTACATACAAAAGCTAGAGTTGAAAGTGGAAATTAAAAGGCTATGGAGTCCTACACAGATAATTTTGTATTTTATATCACATTTCAAATTAATGAAAAAATATTGGGGAATGGGATTTTCACATTCTAAAGATAATAATATTCATAAGAAATCTGGTAAAAAAAACCCCAAATCATCTAAAATCAGAATTGCAAAAAGACTTTTACAAAACAAAAAGTAATTTTGAAGAAACGAAGTAATCTTTCAGTTTGCAGTGGCATGAAAGGGTTCTTGTTGGAATAGGCTGTACACAATAAATGCAAGAAATGCTAAAAAGAAACAGAAATCTTCAGTGCTTGGAGAGCTGTGGGTATAACTCCACCTTGGACTTGTTCTCCTTTCTTAGCACTGACTTGAGAAACAGCCTCTGCTGAAAGAACAGGAAATACAACACAGCACAGGTGGAGCTGCTTTTTTGGCCAAACAGAGAAAGTTTCAAAAATACATTTGAAGCACAAAAGCGTTCAGGGAATATTAGTCCAATTTCAGAGCTCTGTGTCTGCCCCGTATCAATCAATATTGATTTCTTTTGAAAGCTTACAGAAAGGAGGAAGAAGAATATGCATCCTCCAGTTCTCTCTGCAGCAGATTAAAACAAAACCTTTCCAAGCCATGGACAAGAGTTGTCCTCCCCAGCCCTCAGTGTGACTTGTGGCGGGGAGCTGAGGGGCACTGCAGCACACTCAGAGTATTGTGATCTGCACACACATAACTCGCCTTCCACAGATAGTGATGTACTTGCTTGACACTTCCCTGTCTCTCAAGCACCCACTTTCTGTTTCTGTGCACTGTCCCTGAGTTCACATCACTTCAGCACCTACACCAATACAACCACACTCCTGAGCCTATTCTCAGTAAGATAAATCAGAGCACTCCCCGAATTTTCATTTTTTGATATAAGCTGTACAGACCAGCTCTTAATTTCATTTGTAGATAAAATATTAGCTTTTTTTTGAAACAGAACTTCTGTTCAGACTTAGTCCCTATTTGTCACTGCTTTTGTAATCAAATAACTGAATTCACTACTAAACATTCCTACATGTGGTTCTTTTTTCTGCATTAAATGTAACCTGCTCATAGCTGGAGCTGCAATTGTTTTCTTTCTTGTATTCAGATGGCTTCTATTGAGATTGAACTACCTATTTTCACTTATATTCACATCTGTAATTCTCAGCATAACACTGCCTTATTATCACTATTTTGCAGAAACTTTTGTCTCTGATTGACATTTTAGTGATCCTTTAATTGCACCTTGAAGATGTCACTACTGACATGTGGAGGGCAGAGCACACTCCAAAATCAGGCACTGGACTACAAGAGAACAACTGCCTGAAAATCAGCATAAAAATGTGGTGCTCTAAGAGCTTTCAAAGACAATAAGAGCAATTGCTTAGTAAAGAAACACAAGGTGCTTTGTGTTTTGTTAGCCATCTCCCCTGCCCTATAATATTTGGTTTAATGTTAAGTCTTACTTTTATTTATGGCAGCTTATTGTATTCATCCTGAAAGCAAATAACACTTGCAGGTATGTAGCGAAAGCAAGTCTAAAGCAATTACAGGAAATTACAATGTTATTGCTGGAGTCCTGCAGGAGAACAAAACCTACAAAGGATGGCAAGTAATGACCTGTATCCAGAAAACTATCAGTGATAATTCAAAACCAATCTTGATATTATGTGAAGCTTCAGTGCAAAGGAGTCGTACAGACAATTTCAGAAAGTTGTGTGAACATTAAGTGTTCCTGTGATACGCCAGCAAAGAAAAAACCCACATCATTTGTGCCATTCAGGAAGACAAACCCAAACCCCAAGGGTGTGGAGGCAGTTCAGGAGGTTCTGCGCTGTGTGTCTGTGCGTGAGGCAGCTCTGCAGCCCCACCAGTGCACCACAGCTTCGGTGCCTACAGCTCCTACTCAGCCAAGGACAAAAGCTTCGGGTGCTTTTCTCTCTCATGGCATCATTTTGTCCCCCATTTTACTCTGCATGGCTGGAATTACAGCAGCTTTTGCAAACCTTGGGCTGCAGCTCCACAGAGTGAAGAACAATGTCTCTACAGGGTTTATGTTCCATTGGATTGCTTTGTCTTTAAGTGTTTCACCCTTTCCATTACTTTTCTAAGAAAAAGAGCTTTAGAATAAATGCAATTCCAGAAAACTGCTAAAACAGCTCTTTAAAGCTCAGACATACCCCTAAATTCTCTCCCCTTAGTGCTACAAAACTTTCCAATTCTTTAACAACACATTTTAAAAGTTTTTCCTGAGAAGTTTAAGGACAACTCAGTAACAGATTCGTATTTTGTTCAGGTGATAAGTTGCTACTGCTTTAAAACAAAATCATTATTGCCCTCAGTGAAGAAATACCTTTTTTTTGAAATTTATATTCCTTAGTAATGGTCTCCATATTATTTAAACAGAAAATAAATATGCAAAAGACTCCATAAACATAATTCTGACTTCCTTCAGAGTGGTTATTCATTAGGAGAAAAAAAAAAAAAAAGAAACTTCTAGTAAATCTCCCTTTAAGGTTTTCACTCTAATAAAGAAGATTTAAAAATAAAGTATGCCTTTGTCAAATCCATTTTGTGATGAACAGATTTTACAGGTAAAAAATTTAGAATGTCTGACAGAAGTGATAAAATATTTTTTTCAGGAGTGAATCATTAGACCTAGGTTTGTTTTGGTAAGGAAATAAATCCTTAATTTCCCAATAATTGATTCAATGCCTTGCTGGATTTTAATCAGCCTCCAGTAATGATGAAATTTGGATTTGTCCTCAAATGCAAATTATGCTCTATGAAGTCATAAAGACTTATTCAATCCTCCAACAGATTCTATTTGCTCATAATTCTTCCAGAACTTCAAGCTACACAAATTGACAACGTAATTTGATCACAGAACGAAAAAAGCCAAAAAAAGCTGTATGCCCTTAATATTGAATCCTTTCTCCCTCTGTCTTTTCCCAAGGAAAACAGGGCAGTCCATCCCCTTTGAGCTCAGCCTGACTGGCAGCTCCAGAGCTGAGCCAGGGAAGTGCCAGCCCAGGAGCCTTCACACATCCCCCTTAAGTGGGGAACTCAAGTTCTACCTCGGGCATCCTCCTGGAAGCCAGTGATCTCCCTGCAGCAACGAGGCCTCCAAAAACCCTCCCTGTAAACACTTGAGGAAGATCAGCTCCTGCAGGAATGCTGTCAGTAACACACAGGGTTTTTCTGTTATGTTATTTTAGAAATCTGCTCCCTTTAAAATGAAAAAAAGAAAATCATCCTCACAATAACTGACCCTTCTCCCCGTTTCAGCATGATATGTCCATTTCAATTTGTAACTTGAATTTGTAGGAAAAAATGCAGGAAGGCTGACATTCCACTCCAGTAATATATTCATGGAATTACAGGCACATAGACTGTTGTACAATTTTGTATACCCAACTTAAAATTACTTAAATAGAATCCCCTTCAATGACAGAAGAAATACCTAATGCCATAAAAAGTGGGGGAAAAATACAGAAATTGCAGAGAAAATTAAAAGAGAAGATAACACAGATCTAATGAAGAACTCCAATATCTCTGTTATTTTTAGACATCCATCTGGAGGACACTGCACAATATGTATATGGGCTTTAAATAACAATATTATGATGCTATATACTTCCATGAGAGGGTAGAAGAGGATGAGCTAATTTAGACACTGACAGATATACCTGTTAAAATGTTGTCACAAAACCTTACAGACTATATCACTTTTTCCTCCAAAAAAGAAATCAGGTGTGCAATATGCAGAGATCTACTGAGCCAAACATAACAAATCCTATCAAAGGTTAACTTTTGCAGTATGTTTTGAAGATGATTAAATAAAACTAACTCTTTCAAGGTCAGTGTTTTGCTTTTACAGAATACAGATAATTCTGGGACTTGGAATTAGTTACTCAAAATAGAGGACTATTCAAATTATTATTAATGTACATCATCAATATCTCATATCTGGTTTTAGTCATCATTAAAAATAACTTCACCCCAATTGTAGCACCCTTTAAAATGGAATAGTATTCAAACTGAAGCAATCTAGTAATACAAATGTCCTATAATTACCGAGCATGGATAGTTTTTAGGACGTGAGAGCAATTTTGGAACTACATACATTACCAACATAACGGCTCAGCCACATTACGTCGAGGCAATAACGTGCGATAATTAGATGAACCACCTGTGCTGCAGTTTCTGGAATGTAATGGAGATACTGACATGAAATTGTGTTTAAAATGATGCCTTGACCAGGTCTCAATACGGTTCCTGAAATCCAAACCTGCCTGCAGCACAACAGTGGGAAACGTAACCCAACAAAGTGCACTGCCATGCAAAGTCAGACCTGTGGTCTTTTAAGCCCAATATATTCTGAATAAATGGCCAGAGATGCTTTGTAGAAAGATGCAAAAAAATCACAGGATGAAACCGGCCAACAACCTGCCAATACACAAAATACCTTCCTAAAATTATGTCCTCCAAAATTCCTACAAGCATAAAAGCAATAGAATACAGGATGAGCTGATATTACAAAATCTATACCACAAAATTGGTAAAATTTTCCACTTGTAATGAGCTCTAAAGATCAAACTATGGTTTTGTGTAGCATGCCTCTAATGAACATCATAATAACAGAAAAAGTTTAAGCATAGAAAAAAATACCAGATCACATAAAATCTTATCTATAACTCTAATTAAGACTAGTTTGCTTCCTCAGCTAAACTATTCTACTTTTTCACAGGCAAATTCTCATGTTTCATATTTTCTGTTGCTTATCATTGACTTCCAGTCTTTGATCTTGTATTTGCAATAGTACTCACCAATTCAGCAGCTTAATCATTTATCACAGTATGCTAAAAATACATTAAAAGTTGCTCTTTTGCATGAAAATCATAATAGGAATATGGAAACTTGACCAGTGTCATAAAACTTACAGTGCATTTACATCAGAAATTATTAATGTTTGCCTAGAAACAGTCTTCTGTAAAAAATAACTTAAATGAGAATTACACAAGATAGTGAACAGAATGAAATACTGACAGGCAAGTGTTTGTGTGTATACACCCGAATTGTAAGAAATAGCAAGACACTACTGAATGCTTTTAAACATTGTCTCAATGCACATACAAGTTGTTTTTCCTTTTTTTTCTATTTTTTCCCTTTTTTGTTTTGTTTTGTTCTGTTTTAAGTCCTCCAAAAGGGAAAATTAAAGAAATGCCTGTTGGGTCTTTTGCAGACAGATGAAGTTGCCTTTGCTACACCGCAGGTCACTCAGGAGCCAGCACAGTTGCGTTAGTGCCGGTTTCAGAGCGCCCAGAGATGCCCCGTTGGGACCAGCACTGCCCCAGCCAGGCCTGAGGAGCACTCGGCAAACTCACAGCTCGCGGTGGGGTCTCAGCCCCGCTGGCTGCTCAGCCCAGGCTGCCTGCAAGAGACTCCGGACTTACGGACAGCTTGGGGCACGAGGGACAGACCCCGAGAGTCACACAGAGCGGTCTGGGCCAGCCACAAAGTGAACCTGAATCACTGCATTTATTACAGCTGTAAAATAAAAAATACTGCCAGAGCAAGATGGCCTTTGCAGCAGCTTTGCTGGTTCTGAAAGAGGGCAGGAGTGTGGCACTGGTTTTGTCATCTGTTAACGGATGGAAGGGGGGGCAGTGCCCACTTCTGCACAGAGCTTTCTTTCAACTCTGCAGAAACACAACACAATAAATACAGACTAAGAGCACCAATCTCTTCTCTTGTTTGACTGCAGAATAACACATGGAGGGGTGGGACAGGAACCCATCAGGCTCCTGTTTACAAACCTGCCCCCAGGTAAGAAGTTTAAAACACTGAGAACAGACTGTAGTAGAAAAATAAAAGACTGATTTCAAGGCAAAAGTGCTTCAGACCAAGTACTGTAAAAACACAGAAACAAGTTACTAGAGAAAGTGTTTAAGACAAAGATGGCACAGTACACTCAAGTCATCTCTATTTTTCAATTTCTTTTTTTAGAATCAGGGACTTAAAATGCAAAAGAAAATAGTATCGAAAATAAAATCTAAAGTAGTGAGGTTGGCAGGTTACATGGTGCAGTGCCCTCCTAACTCCTTTCTCATTGCAGAGCTTTCCCATTGTTTTTAGAAATCTTTTTAGCCACTTTCTCTGACAGGGCCTGCTGGCCTCTACCTGTCCCTCTGTCACTGCACACCCTGCCTTAGATCTTGAATTTACCCTGTCACAGATCATTAAACTACAACCACCAAGTGAAATGAGTTAAAGCAATTGAGCTGCTGGCTTCTCCCACAACACAACTGCCTGACTATTAATGTGTATCTACCGCTAAGATGAGATTAGTACTTTGTAACTAAACACTATTACTTTGGGTGTTGAACAGAGAACCTTATTTCTTCCTGATAATGTAACAAGAAAATGAGAAGTTCCATGATTTGCTCTGTTACATCATAACCCGCAGGGTAAATATTGTCTTGCAGCAAGGAAACTAATTAAGTTCTTGCAGTTCAGATGACAACTCCTCCTATAAGAGCCCTGGGACAGTCTCTGTGCTGAGGTTGGAGGACAAAGTGACTAGCACTTTGTGCCTAGTACAGGATGGAAGAGAAAAGCCTCCCTATCTACAAAATAACCATTTGGACCTAATGTCAGCTAAATTAATCCTCTGCCAAGTCATACACTGCAACAGTGATTTTCATCTCTTTCCTTGCCATTCATTATGTATATATATTAAAATATTAAAGCCAATGTGCTTTACCTCAGTAAACAGTACTGTGGGAGAAAATTTTTCAAATAGAAGTGTTTCTCAATAATTGCACGATAACAGTGTCAGCACTGACAAAGAAAATTCAAATGGCCAAATGCAAATTAAGTTAGCCTTGCATATCCTTCATTACTACTCGTTTAGTTGGTAAATTAATGCATGAATATCCTTTCTCTGCATGTAAAAAGTTTCTCTAACTTCAGCTACTGCATAAAGATGTGGCCAAAACTCAGCTATCAAGCTCTGGAAATGCTGGCCTTCCCATCTAGCGGGACATACCTCATTAAAATAGAACAGTTTTCAGATTCAGTGTGAATTAAAAAATAAATAAATTCAGAATGGTGGGTGATTTCCAACTCTCACAAAATTCTACCACATGCCCTTGGCAGCCTCCTCCTGGATCACTCTTTCTGAGAGGCTGATGAAGAATTCCCTGATTCTCAGAAAAGCTTTGTTTTATTTCTAAAAATCCATTTCACAGCACAGGACATTCAAAAAGGCTTTTGGAATTCTAAGGGATTTTAGGAGGTTCAGAAGAGCCTCCATCATACAGAATGTGTATGACCTCTACAGCTGCCCTGGGTACCTGCAGAGTCCCGCGATGAAACAAAAACAACTTGAAAGAAACAAATCTAACACTGAGTTTCAAGGGCTGAAGCAAGGGGCACAGTCCTGCACCTGGCTGGCACAAGGTCATGATGCACCCTACAGATGTCAGGAGGCTGCAGAACATCCTCAGCACTTCCATGTAGTTCTTGCCATCATTAATGGAAAATGTGCACAAAATGTGCAAAAAAAAAAAAAAAATTACAACTTTCTATTTTTGGACTTTAGGACAATTTGATGAGCAATGTAATGCCAGTGTTGATTTTTTTAAATGCTAAAACTTGAGAGATGTTCCAATACTTTCAGTGTACAATTTTACATAACACTATTGCAGAACAACTTTGAGGGAAAACTTGTCATACTACACTGAAATGAATTTTGAAGTACTTACACTAATAAAAGCAAAGGGTACATAACTCTCTTTAGCCTATATAAGTTATTAAATGCTTTAGATGAAGGACAAACTCAGAGGTAATTAGTGACATTTACACAGCACCAACTTTTTGAAGGACATTTTTCAGAATGTGCATATGGCTTTGCCATCTAATGGCATGTTTTCATTTATTCAAGTAAATTCTTGGAAAGTCTTGGAAAAAATAATAAATTTAATTGCAAATAACAACTTAGACAAAGCAGGAGCAATATATACACAAAGTCCAGAGTTCACAATCCCACTTTTCTGCCTTGTTTACTAAACATTTATAAATTCTTTACATGCTCTGTGTCAACACAGGAGCAGCCTCCTGCATACCAAGTTCAGAAAATCAATGTTAAAGACAACTCAACAATCCTCAGCACTTGCTTCAGAGAAGGGTAACACACCAACAGAGGTGAAAGCAACTATGCAAATGTATGGAATTCTGGAATTTCTGTCTTTATGCCCATCCAGTTATTGGTCATGAGGTGTTTCCAAAGCCTCTTCATTCCTTGTGTGCTCAAAGGTGTCATCCATCTAAAAAACTGGAGCATCCAGTCTAAGTAGGTTGAAGGTTAAACTCTGCCTTAGTCCCTTTTTTACCACTTCACTTTCATTCTACTTGTAAATAGAATTCCTTTGAAAAGTCATAGAATCATAGAATGGTTTGGGTTGACAGGGACCTTAAAAACCATCGAGTTCCAACCCCCCTGTCATGGGCAGAGACACCTTCCACTGCCAAGGAAAACCTGCCCATGCTACAGCTGTTTCTTTCATGCTAAGCAACCAAAAAATATACTCCCTAACACTACTCCTTTAATTACAAAAAACATAAGCCAAAATGCACACACAGTAAAAATAGATTATACCACAAATACCTATTTTTAAATAGCTTTGGGAGTGTTTATAGAGCTCTCTGGACTAAGGTAATTTGCTAAGACTTAATTTGAATGGTACCCATATTTATATTTAGAAACAAAAAGCAAACTTAAATCTCACAATAATGCTGTGATGGCAAAATGAGTAAGTTTATTATTGGTGATCCTTGTTTAGCTCTTGCTGTGATAGATGTGGCAATTTTGAAGCACTTGGATCATATGTGTCTCATTAGTCTACAATATTTGTCTGTAAGCAAAACCCTTTCATTATACAACTGAGGTAGCAAACATGCTTTTAAATACTCAGCTCCTCAAAGCAAAAATACCTGAAAAGATGAAGAAGTAGTTTAACATATATATACACTGATTTTTAAACCTGAGACTAGCATTTTTATAGCCCATTTTGGATATTTCCAACTACATAACAGAGACTTAATGCTAAAGGTGATGACACTGCTGGTCTGAAAGCTGACAAACAAGGCCACTCACACAGCATTTTAGCTGAACACAAATCAAGTGCACCTACCACAGTCTTGCATTTCAATGCTGATAATGTTCTCATCAATTCACAGAGGCAATGTGAACAATCAGCTTATTTACACAACTGTCACAAAATGACTCAGTGCTTTCAGCAAAGCAGATACGCTTTGACTGAAGAGTTTTATTTGAATGTGATTTAGGAAAATAAGGATTGTGCACCCAGAAACCTGACTAACTCTCAAGACTTTAATTAATATAATCAATGCAGAGGTAAAATTAGTTTAGCAAGGTAGATGAAAAAGTCAGCCTTTAATTTTAAGCATAGCTCTGTCTTCAAGCAGAAGACAACGCTCCTAAAAATATAACCTTTTTATTATTATTCTGATGAACCTCCATGTAAAATACGCACCCACTTTTGAAAAAAATCCCCAAACCCCTATTTTAAATTAAAATGTGGGTCTTAACACCATAGGAAAATTATCAAAAGTCATTAAAAACCAGCAGCACTCTATTGGCTCAACTCTTCTGTATCTTGCAAAAGTCAAACAAGCAGTGGGAGCCCTTCAGATGGCTCAGGTGAAAGGTTCAAATTAGATGCTCAGCTGAACTAGCGAGTTTCTCTCAAGGTGTACTGTGAGTATGGAAATAGTAATTAATGACAGTGCAGCAACTCAGGAACATCCAATTCAGAACCTCCTAAACTGTGCCTGCTACTGATGTGATTTTGATGCATGGATTAAAAATAGCCCCAAACACGTGTACTAACAGAAGGAACCTGTTCCTTATGGAATTGCACTCCCAGTGGTGAAAGCCTGCAGAAATCATGGCACAAGATATCACTGTGGTTGCCATAGTTTGGATATATGGGAGAGGGCACAAGTTATTAACGTTTCTTAAAGAAATTAAATCCTGTGGCAAAAACAGAAAGAAGCGTAACAGAATAGCTCCGTGCAGAAATTTATTTAAACTTATTTAGATAGAAAATATTCCTCAATTGGTCTTCTTTTAATAATTTCATATCCCAAGGCCACAAAAAAGGGCAGGGATAATTGTGCACCAGTAATGCTGGATGCACATTTTAAATGGGTACCCTGTGATAAATGCCACCTAACAGTGTTACTTATTATACCAGTATGGGCAAACTTGCAAAACCCAAGTATATTTTTGGAAGACTAGAAACTGATTTCTAACTATTATTGTGTAGCCTCTCAAGGCACAATTTTCTGAAAGGACAATCTCACCACTTAAAATCCAGTAGCTAGAAACAATAAAGATGCAGGAAAAAGCTTAGGAGAGAGAAATCGCACAGAAACTTTTTGCACATTGAAAAATCTCCATGAGAACGAATACACAGAAGTACAATGAAACGAAAAATCGGGGGAAGGGGACAGGAATATTTTATTATTACTTTTATAAGCTGATGACAAAACAATTATTACTGTAAAAGTCCATGGTTGTAACGCAACTCAGTAAAGTGCAGCTTTTCATTTCCAGGCTTAGCAAACAAACATAATGCAGCTAAACATATTTTAAATGAGAGTTATTTTTCCAAACTCACCAATTATTTTTTTTTTTAACCCAGAAGGAAAACTGCAGTATTGACTAGTCCCCTCAGCAGCACCACTCTTTATCTCCACGTCTTAACCAGTAAGTCTTTTAACCTTTAAATATTTTAAAGACATGACCATGTAAGCACAAATATATTCTACAAGGTACAGCAGTGACCTCTGTAAAACAGGCTAATTGAGGAGGGCTCTGGTAGGATGACACTCTTCTGGGCTACTTGTAAGTCTATGGTAATTGGAGCTCTGTTACCCAAATTAATTAATCCCTCCTATGCTCAACCCACTCACCTAAAGCTATAGCAGGGAACGTATGCCCTTGCAGAGGAATTTTCCTTGGCAAGTTGTGGGTTTTGAGCCAAACTGATCAAAAATGCCACAGTAGTGATATTACAGTTTGCTCCTTGAAATCTACTTTGGGAAACCATTGGAAGAAAAATACAACAAAAGCCAAAGTTTCAATTTTGGGGGGCATGTTTTTTGTTTATGGGATTTTTTTAGGGTTTTTTTTTCTTTATTTTGTCTTTCTGTGGGGGCCACCCATTACCAAGTAATAGAAAGAACTTCAGAAGTAAGCAAGCAGAAGTTGGTTTTGATCCTAACTGAACTACCACCCACAGTTGACACAGAAAAACAAGATCAGTGTCCAAACAGGCAGGAAACAACAACTTTTCTTCTCAAACCATGGTGGCTAGACTAATACAAGTGGAAGCTTGGAACCTTCCTGCACAAGTCTAACTTTGGAAACAGCAGCACCTCTCTTTTCTCTTTTATTCCCCCACTACACATGCTGTGAATCCAGGCTGAGCTCAGAGGGAGTGCAGAAAGCTCCCAGTAAGGTACAGGAAACTCCTCCTTGCTCGCTGCCCATAGACAGCACCAGGCCCTTTGCAACCAGGTGACCCAACAAGCCCAGAAACGCCCCACCCTCTTCTTTCCACAGCTTTTATTCACTTTTTCTTCCCTCTGTTGAACCAAAAGAGGCACAGAGAGAGCTGCCCACTAAAATCTCCCGGGATGAAACTCTGCAGAACACTCAGAGTCCACTTGATGGCACCAGTGAGGAAACTGTGATTGATCCTTCCATTTTTGAAGGAGAATATGTGGAAGTTGGTAAATATGGTCCCGGCTTTTTCATGCTGTAGTTCACTGCCGAGAAAAGTCACAGCCACATGGCCAAGCATCTTCTGGTGCGCAGACAAGTTCCTGACTAGATCTCATGTATGCTCCCGAACCACATGAGAAAAATTTACATAAAAGTTTAAAATAAATACTTGACTGGGACTAGCCTTTATTGCCTTTTTGCTAAACTTTTAGCTGAAAACTTTTCGTGATTGTCTTCTCCACTTCCAGAAGACTTACAGTTGGCCAGAGCAGGGAAATGCATGACCCGGTTTTTCTCTCACAGTAAGTTCCCCAAAGTCAATCAGCTCCTTAAAAGTGAAAGTCAGACCCCACTGATACAACAAAATTTCAAACACAGAATTCAAAGTAACTACATAAAACTCAAGGGCAATTAAAGGGATTTTTAATTAGCTCTGTCCCCTATTCTTCAGGAGTCACTGGCTTTGGACCCACGTTCAACCATCATCTCTATTTTATCAGCTGCAGCAGACTTTGTGCAATCTCCTCTGGTCCCTGGGAAGCTTTTTTTTGTCGCCACTTGGTGACAAATCTCTCCTCAAGTCACAATACAGATAAACCATCTCTCACAATGATGTTTCTCAAGATATGGAAAAAACCACATTTTGATCGAGGAGTTCTTTCACGTCTGATCTGAGAGCAGAAATAAGCTCTGAATTAAGAATGATACTGGAACTGTAGCAGAAATCACTTCTTAGTATGAACAAATTAAGTAACTTATTTTTCTTTTTTTCATAAGATCATGCATATGGCAAATTAAAAATAATTATGCACTATCTTGGCTAGCTAAAGAGGGTGGGAGAATTTGCCTTTACTCTTCTGTTCCTCTGAAAAATAAAAAAAAATCATCAGCCAACAGCAATCTTAACCCCGGCTCAGGGAGGATCAGCTGGAGAAACATGGCTTATTTATATGACTCCATTTTCCCAAACGTTTAGCAGCACATTTCCAACACAAGCTTTTGATTTTATGCCAAATAACTTCAACTGTAGATTTTTAAGACTGTATTTTTTTACTGTAAGACATGTTTTAAATGAAAAATTGTAAAAGACAGTATAGTCTCATGAGCTTTGATGAAAAGCAAATGCAGCCTAAACACATTTCACAAAAGCAGAGAAGCGAACAGAGGAAATTCTGCTGTTGCTTAACTTCCTCTCACATTTTCTCAAAACCAGCTTTGCAGGAAGAAGCAATTGCCCAGTAAACCAGACTATATTCTGTACCTTATTACTGTCTTCCTCAGGAAAGTGAAGCTATCTTAATGTAATTTTACTTTGAGGACTAAAAATACTATAACTTCCTTCCAAACCAGAAGACGTCTAAGACCAGTGCTTGAAAACGAGCAGAGCTGAACACCAAAATTCCTATTGGTTAAGAAGCTGACATTTTCCATGGTGCCATCTACAGTATGTTAATTATACTTATGGTTTTAACAATTAAGACAAACATACTTTGTGCAGGAACATGCAAATGCCATTTGGAACACGACAGGAGCCCTTCAAATATCTCAGAGCACCTCGTTACCTGAAGATTGAGCTCCAAGTTACCAATCCATGACCACACAGGGCATGCTGAGTTTTCACAGTAGCTCAATGCCCAAGAGCAGCTCAATGGGTTTCAGTGAAAACTGTTGGCAAACTTTTGCAAAACAACTTGGTTTACCACTAAAAGTTTACAGAAAGCATCCCCTTACCTTGTGGTCTCGGTGTCCGTTTCCTGCGGTCTCTGAAAGCTGCTCCTGACTGCAGGGCCTCGAGCAGACTGTCCATCACTCCTGTCTCATCACCCTCTGAAAACAACAGAAAAGTCATGTTAATCTCAGGGCACCTGAAATCAGACTTGAGAAGGAAAAAAAGGCAGAAGAGTTGTCAAGTTTACATAATGCTTCTGAGTAAGAGAGACACACATTTTAAGGTAATGGATGCTGTCAGTGCTTCAGGTATCACTGTCTGGTTTGTGTATGATGCTCTAATAAGCAAAATGGATGCCAATCCTACTGTTCTTTCAACTGGGAGATGTTATCTTGTGCATTATTGATGACATCTTCAGCTTGCAGATAGACAACTGCTGGTGAAAGACTGCTGCTTCACTGCTAAAATATTTTCAAACTGTTCTGAAGAGGAAACAGGTCATATCTTTTTGATTTAATCAATGTACATGGAAAAATCTGATGACACTGAATGGCAGAAGTTCCATATTGTAGTACAGCAAATATTTTACAGCTGACTCCCAACCTCATGATTCACTAAATCCTTGGAAAAATAATTATCTGTACAATGTATGCCATATGCTACACATCTGACATCAAACCATGGATGGTCTTCAGGTAATACAAGGAAAGAAGAAAGAGGGGAGAATCATAGAGCGTAAAGTTTCTTAAAAAATCCATTTTACTTCCGCTATATTTTTTCTTTTGCTTTTCCTTCATAGCTGGACTTTATGGTGCATTACTGAAATCTGGGTAGAAAAATTACTTATTTTTTATATATATATTCAGTCTTTAATTTCCTTTGCATTTCAGTCTGTTAATAACAGTTGATAGCAGCACTGAGCAGCATGAGAAAGAGAGGTCAAAGAACCGCAACATTACAAAACTAGTGATGAATGCCTCTTTCTGTTCCCATATCTGTTATAACCCAGATCTAAAATATAGGCTAGACTCAGCAGGTAGGTGGGCATTTTATTCACATCTCTCAGACTTCAAGTTAATATAAATTTCCCCATCACAGAGTGGGAAGATCATTACTTTATGCAAAAAAATTACATTACTTCTGACTCACACGAAGTGTAGGAGGTTAAACGCATATTCAGGCTCTCAAAAGTTCAAGTTTAAAAGCAGCTTATTAATGAATAAGCTATTTTGTCCTGGTTCTCTGTTGCATTTAGGTTTATTAGACTAAATCCAGAGCTGATATAAAAGCGTGCAAATCCTAAAACAGTACCTGGTTCAAATTCCTACATGATGATCATCAGTATAACTACATGATGAATTTAAATTATACATCAATGTAACTTAAACCATTATATGCTATAGAACACATAAAGTTCTCCCCAGTGTAAGATGAAAGGGAACAGCAGAGCAAGAGCAGCAACCAGCAGAAGACTCTCAAATACCAGTTTTAATTACATTCCATCTCAAAGTCTTAAACAACTAAGCTCCTATAAAATAAATAAATTAGCTTCCCTCAATTCACACTCCCATACAAAGCCAGAGTTTTGTTTAAGCTGTACAACATAATTACTTTTCTTTGTGCTTCTTGTCCTACACATGCTATTGATTTGTTGTTGTCCTTGTATTAAATTTATTTTCAAAATCAAAGGTCTGTCAATACACTTTGTCCAAACTAATACACATCAAGCTGGTGTGAGACATTTAATGAATGTGACTGCAATACACAGAACTAGTTAATATGTTAGAATATTTTATGTGCAGAAAAACTACAATATTGTTCCATCTTCATTAAAAGTAAGAGTTGGCAAAGTTTCTTAGAAAAGACAAAAATCCTTCAATACTTCATGAATGTTTATGCAGCCTTCCTCTTCTTTTTGCTGAGTGTGCTGCTCTACCTGCTAATTACTGCAACTGCCAAAACCCACCCTGTTTTTGGGATACTTAAATACACAATATAAAGGCACATGTATTAAGGAAGCTGTAAAGCACAGTGATGGGATTTTTAACTTCTCAAAGTAAAATTCATGTTAGGGCTCATCTCAGCACTGCATCTTAATGAAAGTCATCAGATGATTAAGTGGGAACTGGACAAAGCACTGCATTTTGAGTGAGCCTTCATTAAAATTCATAAATAAAATTCAAGAGGAATTTCAGTCTTTCCCTACATTTCTTGCTGCAGTACTTTGCATATTACCATCTCCTATTTGCCTTCTTTTTATAGCACCTGCAGCAACTTGTAGACAAAAACCAGAAACAAAGACAAAAACTGCCAGAAGTTTCAAAATGGAAAAACTTATTTCCATCATTTCTGTCAGCAGAAATAAAATACATTATCATTATTTCTCTTTTAGATATCTTTCATTGTACACAAGGAAAGGAGTTTCACCCGGAACAAGTAATTTTCTTCCTCGTTGTGTCTTTTCCAAGTTGGCCCCAAGCAATTAAGAGAGAGCAAATGTGTGCACACATGCAAAAAAATTGGCAATTTGCTTTGATTAGCCTTAGCAAAGAGCCAGAATCACTGTAGGTATTAAACAGGACTGAAAAGGCAAAAGAATTCTTAATCATTAATTGATGTGTTAACTACAAGCCCCATTTGTTTCAATTTGGATTTCACAGATTTAGCTTAGTCTGTTTTGAAAACGGGTGAATTTTTAGGAGGTTACAGAAATACTTGTCCTCTCACAGGTCCCACATTTAGACCAGTGTTAGTCAACAGATTCTGGCCACTTTAGATGATAATAATAAAGACAAAAATAACCTTCTTCTTTCATAGAACAAAATTATGGCTTCTTACACTGCTGGAGAGCCCCAGGCAAGTTAAGGCACAAAGGGAAAAAAAAAAAAAAAAAAGATGCAGTGAACAAATAAAATCACATTTGAGATAAGCAGGGAATCTTAATATCAAGATACCTCAGCTTTTCATAATTTCTGGCCAGTTGTAGGAAACAGAAGAGAAGAAGGGAAAAAGAAATAGGACTTCGTGTGCCATGAGGTGAAAGGGTTATATGGAAAAGATTGGCAGAAGCTTATGAACGCTGAGGAACAGTCATATAGTCAGTCTATAAACAAATTTGCTGTGCATAACAGCGATAGTCTGCATTTTACTGGACTTTTATCAATACCAACAGACTTGAGATGAACTGGTCTTACTAAGCATTTAGTACTTGTGGTCAGAGTTTTGTGTTAAACACCATTCTAAAACATTAGTGCTCTAGAACTAGACTGCCAATTTCAAAAAGGAGACCTCTGATAAACCATAGGAAAACAAATCAGAGCCTGAAGATCTGGATGTGTAAAAAGGGTGGGGGGTGAAAGACAGTCTTACAAAGAGGACGGTGACTGCTGCCAGAGATGGGTACAGGGTGAACTTGTCACTTCAACGTTAATGCCCGTCAGCAGCACAACCCTTGGAACAAACACAACACAGATACATGACCCACAGATGAGTAATGACAAATCAGCTTAGATAAAGTCCTCTCAGCTGATGGGGAAGCAAATGGCAAATCTCTATTTTAATTATAGAGATTATCAAGCCATTTGAAATGACCAAATACCTACTGCTACTGCTTGAGAGCAGCAAATGTAGAATTTGTTTGTAAGGCAAAAGCAAAACTACAGCTGAACAAGAAACCACTATGATTGTCTTGGCCCAGTAGCATGAAAGGCCTTTCAAATGAGTTTTGAAGACAGTGGAACACAAGATGATGACAGTACAGTTCTGCCACAGAGATTAATTAAATGTAAGGTTCATGATTTCTGCTAACACAGTATCTTGCACTTCATTTGGCTAGAAACTTTCTCATTTATCTGCTGATGTTCAGCACTCGATATAATGGCTGCTTAATTCATTAGTGGAAGGTGCAAAAGATGGTCATTAGTAAAATATCTGGCTAAGTAACAACAAAAGGTTGATTACAGACAGGAAGCTCAAACACCTGAGAGCTTATCAGATGTTTTTCTCTGAAAACTTAACCAGTGGGTTTGCCATCACAACAGATTATATATAAATAGGAAATACTTGGATAAAATCAGAACACACGTAAGATTTGGAATAATAAAATCAATTGAAATAACTGAACGAACATGTATAATTTCATCTCTCCAACAGGGAATGACCAAGAGCTCCAATATAAAGAGGTGACCAAAGAAGCAAGGATGAATTACCATTTGATCAGTTGATTAAAAAAAACCAGCTCAAGCACTTAGCACAGTCCAGAGATGAAGCACATCAAGTCTTTTACCCAACACAAGTAAGTCTATAGAGCTGACATTTAACCTCTGGAACACAGCAGAGGGACTGAAGTATCTTCATTTTTAAAAAGAATTATTTGAAACAGCCTGCCTCATGGACTGCAGCATGACTGTACCTGACATAGATGTAGAACAAGGATTCCTCAGCAGAGGTAGGCCATTTATTTTAGCATAATCTGTACATTGCTAAATTAACCATGAGGACAGTGTGGTTGAAGGGAGAAAACAAACATCGGCAAATGATGAAGAATGTTTATTTTATCTTATTTTTCACAAAGAAAACACAATCTTTCACCAGCTTCTGTAGCTGTTTTCCATGTTTCAAGAGTTCCTCTGCAACAGAGGGATCATTCCAACATGAAGATAAAATATTTCCCTTTGCTGTCACTGCTGGCACCTCATGAAATATGACCCTTAAGTTAGATTTAGAAGCCTTTATGTCAATATAACATTTCTTTATCGCTTTCTGACAAATCTCATCTAAACCTCAAAAAGACACCCCAGCATTCAGACTGCCTGAAAATACATGCAAAATAATGTTCTCATCTATTTATAACCCATATGATTAAACTGAAAATTGAAGTTGACAAAAAATACACAGGTGAAGGATCATTCTTTTGTTAGCCTGAGGAGCAATAAAAGCTACAGCTGAGCCAAGACGAGTCTTGTCTTAAGTTTTTAAAAACAAGTGTTACAAAAAGTTCATGTTGAAACTGGAAATGTGTTCAGTCGTTCATAGCCTGTGAGGCTTTAAAAATCATTCTTGCAGTTAAAGGAGCAGTGTTGACAGATCACACTAGAAAACATGTGCTGATGCTCCCATTAGGGAGTAACCTGAACCCTGGATGTCAAATGTTTAGAGAACCAGCTCTTTCGTAGGCTTTACATAGAGATGGGACTCTGAACTTCATTTAATTCAGAAGTATTCTTGAACTTGCTTCTCTGGGAGTGGCCAACTAATGATTTCAATTTCAGGCGAGTTTCTCTCCTCTAAACAATTGCATCTAATTGTCCTAAAATCGGTCCCTACCTTCTTCAAGAACATACTAGATGTTCAGAACCATCACTTTCTCATTTAGATTGGAAGACCTAGAAACTTGGGGAACCCAATTCCAGGTTTTTTTTGTGGCCTCCAGGGCACAAAGCTTGACCTCAGTCTTTAGTACATGACCATCTCTCAGGAAGATAGGAAAAAACATCTAGCAGAGTTTCTCAGGACTGCTTTTTCAGTTTGCACTAGAAAGGAAACCAGAACATGAAAAAAATCCCAATAACTACTACTATTCTAAATGAAATATAAGGACTGGGGTAGCACTATTGATGGCAAAAGGAAATACTAAAAGAGCTTGGCCTTTTTAAGTTATTTGAATGTTGCACTTCACTTGAAGCCACGGAGCTCAGCCTGTGCAGCCAAACCATGATCCATCTCCTATATATCTGATTCACAGCTCTGAGAGGCCCTGGGAACATGCTCATGTTTCTCGAGTGTTTTGCTGCCTTCCATATTTATTGTCTGCACTGATTACTACAGGAATACCCATATATTTTGCTGGTGAACGTCTGTTTTCTGGTATTTCCGATGTGCACTTGCAAAACATCTTCTACTCATTATTACAAATACACTAATTCAAACTAATCTAAGTTAATAAAAGGTGTTGATATTGGACAGCCATTTGGGCAAAAGTTTACAGGAACTTTAAAGGGTATATTTCCTAAATTTGGGCCCTTACTGAAAGAATCCAGTCAAATACCATGTTAGGTAACACACACACACTCTGTTTGCTTCTCCAAAGGGTTTCAAAATTATGCTTCTATTCATATTTGCACTACCCTGTTTGGCTTTAAACTTTTAAGCCCTTTTCAAAGTCTAATGCGTGTCCTGTAGAAACTTTTAAACAAGACTTTTTATTCATAAGCAGTACCAGAATTTTTAATTGCAATATATTCACTTAAAAAGGTCAGCTTTCAATGTCTCTCAGAAAGCGTGTTTTTGTGTTCTCCTCATATATTTGCATTTTATTCATTTGCTAACTTCATTTTGCATGCATAATAAATATCTCCAGGAAGCAGTCTTCCTCGGCAGTTTGCACTAGAGTGGTGTCTCATGACTCTTATTTACTTCTTAATTAAAGAAGAACAAGTTAGGACCGTATGACTGATAAGCGAACCTCTATCTCATGTCAGTTTAGGCAAATCCTTGCTTACACACCAATTAAGCACACTGTTTATGATAACCTGAACTCAGGCTTACATGAAATTAATAGAAGGAGAAAAAAATCACGCTTTGTTGTACTGGTATGTTATTGAAAACAATTTTTGAAACACACACACTTATTCATTTTCAGAAAATGCCACAGTGGTCCAGCTCTGCCTGGGCAGGAATGGCCTTAATTTAAACACTCGCATCGTCCCCAGGGCCTCATCCCGCTGCCCCTGGCAAGGATGACTCGTACCACACTGAGGCTGCAGCGTGGATCCTGAGGAACACGTGGCAAGAGATTGCCTCTGTGTGGGAAGGGAAAGGTTGTGCAGCTCAGGGAAAAAAAAAAGGAAGAAATATGATGGTGTGATAGCCAAATGATAAAGTATGACACCCAACCCACTAAATGCACTTGTAATCAACTTCTGCTCAGATTGGAAGCCACATTTCAGTCACAGCACTGAAAAACTTTTAATTGATGTGATTAGCAGACACATAAGGCAGAACAAAATCATCAATGCTATTAGTATTAGTTTATAATTTTCTATTAAAAATTCCTTATAGCCGAACAACTGGTTCAATATTTTAGGGAAAAAATGAGCTTTGAGAACTCATTTTGAGGAAAGGGGATTTCTCACACATTCTTGAAGACTTTTTATTTTTTTTTAAATATTGACATAGCTTTTGACTGGGATAAAAATAATTTTGTTCACAGTAGCAGGTATGGGGCAGTGTTTTGGATTTGGCTGAAAACAGTGTTGATAATTCAGGGACATTTTTGTTATCACTGAGCAGCACTTACACAGAGCCAAAGGCTTTTCTGCTCCCCACTCTACCCTAAATAATTTCTCCAAGGAAAAGGAAAGTTGAAATTGCATAACAACAACCCAAAGTTACCGCTGTTATTGCTGAGTAACTAGTCAGCAAGAAATCAGCAGAATTGCTTTGAATAAGAAAGCTCAAACCTCATCCTGGTTCTATAGATGCTCACATTTAAGCATAATGTAAACCTCAACCTACCTTTATTTTCAGTGACTGTTAGATTTCAGGAAGTGTGCAGCATAATCAAACAGACCTTCAACATGACTATGAGAAATAATGACTTCCCAAAGGGATTGTAACACTTGCCTCATTGACATCCAGCACCATAAACTAATCATCTTTAAAATGTAAATCAGCCCCAGGTTTTACCGCTTCAGGTACCCCATGCAATCACCAACCAATACACAAATTCAAATTATTAAGGCTAAAACACTCACAAAATAATATGCAACTCATAATAATCTTAGTATGGATTTCTGTTTTTGCTAAAGGACATGGAAGGAAGACAAACCAACCAGAAAAGCACAGAATCATTAGCAAAGTGTAGCAAAAGTAACCTCTGGAATTTTATCCTGCATCAGTCACTGCAAGTGAAACAAGACTTGAAGGAAACCCAACATAAAACACACCAGTCTCAAAAAATAGCATGTGGATTCTTATATAAGGGCACTTGAAAAAGGAAAGTAGGAATATCCATCAACCACTAGCACAGAACTTCACTTCCATTATCTTCATCTCATTAGGAAAGAATGTTAATATGTCTTCAAAACAATTAATTCAATACTAATTTGGACTGAGGAAGCTCATTCTATCTTTTATCCTAATACTGGTAGTTAAAAGGTGATTTTAATTGCCATAGTAATCAGATATAATGAAGAGCAAAACTGTTTCTGATTAAATAACATTTGCATCAGAATTGCTGTTTGACACTTTGCAGCTCCCCAAAAGCTCTCCCAGTTCTTTTCTCTCTCTGGTTCAGATACGCACACAGAAGCAAAGCTGCAAGGATTTTGCAGATGTTAAATCAGACAGAAGTCATGAAAGACTTTCCCTCAGAATTCATCTCCCATAATGAGCAAGAAGAGTGCACTGTGAAACTTAAGCAGTGTGGGTGAGGCACTTCAGTCTTTCCATGCCTCCATACCTCACCAGCAACCCTGGCACACAGAAGGACTTTACTAGTCTGGGAAATATAACAAAGTTGTATCAATAAAAGCAGAGTGAAAAGAACAGCAAATATTCCCAAGCCCCACAGCTGAGCAGGGGGAGCTGCACCCACAGCAGAACAATCCAACAGGTGCCAAAAGGTCTCGCTCTGGTTTTGACCACAGAGGTTTAGGCACAACATAATGAGAAATAGGTATTAATAGAAAGAATTTTTAAAATGGAAATTATAATATTAAGTGACAGGTCTCAGGATAAAATACTTTAAGGGGTAATTTTAAATCAATGTTATATAAAATACACTCTTTCACTAAGAATAGTTTTAAATTTGTTCTGAATAACATTAATTCAAGTAAGAATAGAACTGCATGACAATGTAAAAATTTACTTTTCTTGGCAAAATTCAAATGATGCTAACAATTAGAATGAGAAATTCACCTAATGGTAACAATTTTGATAATTGTTTTGAATTATAATTTTTATAGACTTCCATATTTTTACATTCATCTTTATATATTTTGGAATATTTAGCAGGATTTATATCAGTTTACTTTTAGTATTTATGTGGCATCTCATTCACACAAAGCACAAATGCACCAAACTAAGTAAACTGGTCTTGAAAACACTGAGGCTGCTTCACCACTGGGTATTCAGGGCAATCCTTGATTTTAGCCACCCTGAAGTTTTTGCAGTTACACTAAGAATCTGATATTAATTGTAATATTTAATTATAACTAATCCAATCTGCATTCTCCAATGGCCTCAAAACAAGTTGCCATTGAATAGCCCAGGTAAGAAAAAAAAAAATCCTTATTATAGAACTACACACTAAAAGGCTGGGAAATGTAGGAAGCCCATTGCTCTGACCTCAAAGGCTGTAGCAATATGTTAAAATGTTATTCCTGAAGACACAGCTAGAGAAATAGCTGAAAGAGGGTTAGGTTAAAACACCCCTTTGGGTGAAAATCACCTTGTCAGGATGACAGCTTGAGAGGACATCTGCCTCCTTCCTCTAAGTCTTCTCTGTCACATTCACTTAGACAAATTCACAAACTATTTATATAAGCAGGAATGAGCACACAAAAGTAGACGCATAGAGAAAAAATTAGTTACTTGGCAAAAACAGTCAACTGACTATCAATGTCATGGAATTCAGTGGGGGTGGATGTGTCCCCCTCCTCCTACCCCAGCTCTAGAGCTGTAATAAGTGAAATAGATAGTTCAATATATTTAGAAATTGGAAAAAAAAAATTAACTGTATTAAACTAGTTTTGTGTCACAGGTTTAGAAATATTAGTTATTGAAGTGGCAGTTTTGGTACAGTTATTCACATTATTGGCATTTTCAGTGAAAGAGGACTATAATGCAAAATTAAACTTTAGTTTTATCTGTTGATAAGACAAGTCTTTCACGATGAAATGCAAAATGCTATCAGTGTACTGAGGCACCTATGCCACTGTCAGGTGGTCTGCTCCTCACCTGCTTAAAAAATTAGGAGATGGAGACATGAATGCTCTCACCACCGGGCTGAGGCAACTGAAGGGGTTGTACCTTCAGACTGAGAGCTACAGCCCTTAAACACAGACCAGTTCTTTGGCAGCAGAATCTAAGGGGGCTTTTCACACTTTGTAACAGCTAATCAAACATTTTGGCTTATGTGGTCTTAAGCTGCAGTTTAAATAGCCTCTCTCAGAATGTCTTCAAACACACTGGCAGAGGGGAGGGTGATGAAGGGACATTGTGGTGGTTCTTATCCTGCTCACAGAAAAGTGCCTGTCCATATTACCAAGGACTTTTTTCCTTGGCAGGTGACAGATATTAAATATTAGTCAAATGCTCATAGAATGGACTAGAAATGTCTCATTAGAAATCTCCATAAGCTTCACCTCACAAAATAATGTATTTATACCTGTATTTAAATGCTACACTTTTTTTTTAGTTAAAATCAAATTAGACTAATCTTTATATGGTCTGATATTAAAGTCTCTCATCTGTACAAGGCAACAGAGTCATTCACTACAACTTCTGATCCAGTATATCCCATGCAGTGTCTCTGTGTCCAAGCAAGGCCAAAAACCATAGAATTTGTGGTGCCATTGCAGGAATCCTCTAAGAGCCAAACAGCATTTTTCCAAGAGTATGGGCCTGTTAAGGGGATAACAAGCACAAGTGCTTTAGAGTTGGATCAGGTTAGCAAACGCATAGAAACTGAACAAAAAACTGCAAGTAATCTCTTGCAGAAATGCAGTTTTACCACTGCTACTTGCCTTTTGGAGTCAGACAGGTAAAGAACAAAGCCTGTATTTCACAACCTTCTGGAAATATGCACAGCATCCGTATCGAGACCATTCCATTTCTTCTTCTTTTTTACTTTCTTCTCTCTTAGGGTGGCCTCATGTGCAATACAATATTCCCACAGCTGACAAACTCAACCCATTGCTTTTTATCATGCTGAAATATACTTAGGCTCCACACTCAGCCAGATCTTCCAGCTCCTAATAGGACTACTGGGAGAACATCCATTATAACACAGAACCCCCAAGCCCAAAAAGAAAGACACAAGTTGCCACAATACCTTGATTATAGAGATGTTTACAGAATGAAATTAACAACAAAGCAAGTAAGATCCTCCTTCTTGGAAGAAAAAAATACAGAAAAAAGAAATCAATTAACTGCTACAAATGAAAAAAAGCCAATAATTCACAACAAAGCAGCCTGAAAGGAACGTTACACATATTAAGTGGTAGATATGGAATTACATGAGGGTAAAACAAAATGGAATTTTCAAATTTGAAAAAGATAACTGCTTTTCAGCTTTCAAAACTTTCAGCAAGTATTTCTCATACTGATGGCAAATAGCCTTCGGTTTGGTTCTCCTGACTTCGTTTTTATTTTAACAAACCTGTCTGCCCCAAATGATGCCTTACCTTTGTTCATATCAATCAACTGCTGCTTCTTCTTCTGCCTCTCCAGCCTCTCTCGCTCAGCCTTCTCCTTGGCCAGTTTGGCTCTCTTTGTTTTTTCCTCCAATTCTCTTCTTTTGTTGTTTTCTCTTACTGCCTCCTGCATTAAACAAAATGAACACGAGCGTCTATATACTGAGGAAAACAAAACCAACAAAAATCACCTTGTTTGCAGAGATACTGCATTTATATCCAATAACAGGATATAAATTATTAATTACACAGTTCTACCTAATCCTCAGAAATGACACTTCAAGTGTTTATAAATGACACATGGAACCATTTAGGTTGGAAAAGATCTCTAAGATCATTTAGTCCAACTGTTAACCCAGCCATTCTTTCATTCACCACTAAACTCAAGGGCAACATCTACATGTTTTCTGAACACTTCCAGGGATGGGATCCCCATCACTTCTCTGGGCAACCTGTTCCAATGCCTGACCACCCTTCCAGTGAAGCAATTTTTCCAAATATCCAAACTAAACTGTCACCTTACTGTGCGCATGCTAAGAAGAAATGATGGATGGTGACTGTCACTTCCAAAAGAAAATCCCATCTCAAGTGTCCTTCCATGTTATGATATATAAATGATATCAGCACTTGGTAATGCAAGACTCCCAAATGCCTCCAAATACAGAATATTCACTCAAGCAATGGACACCACATTTTAGTGTGCATATGCCACAAAGTGTTTTCTGAGGTCAAGTCCTACATTTCACCCCTTCTTTCAGAGCTGACACTTGCAGAGGTGCTGGACACCACAGTCACTGCTGATGGTACTCGTGGCCTCACTTGAAAACTGGACCAAGAACTGCACTCACTGCACCATCAGAGAACCAACTGCACTGAGAAACACCTTTTCTTTCAGAAAACAGAATAGAGAAATAAAGGGCAAAAATCAATCTTTTATCCCTTTTCATTTTGGACATTCTGTCTCTGCACATTCAATCACACTTGACAGAGATTTCATTTTACTGCAACTTCACAGGCTGTAATGGAAGTAAATGCCCACAATCTTATGAGAGAAAGCAAATATTTTCGAAATGTCATGGCTGCACTAGTAGCCCACTAGCCATTGACATACTGTGATTAGATCATAGACTCTGTCATATTTTTAACAGGAAGACTAGAGCAGACTGAACTAAACAAGCTCTAAAGTTATTGTATCTGGAAATTCACTCTGAGCCTGGCTGTCCAAGTGCCAGCTGAAGGAAGATTCTGTGAAAATTCAGCCTGCAGTCCATAAAATAGAGTGGATACCAAAGATGATTAAAAAAAAAAAGTCATTCACAATAAAGGTTCAATCTTCCTGAAAATGAGTAAGATAACATATTGATAACTCTGTGTGAGAGTGCTTGTCTTTATCTATCTACACCCATCTACCACCTGTAATGTATTTGTTTGTTTTTACTCTCCGTCAGCTGGACTCACAACCATTTCATATTTCTCATGTCATTTACCACTGCACATTTAGCCAGAGTTGGATAAAGCTGGAAATAAATAATTGGCAAGAAAGTACTCCCACTAGTTTTCAAGTTAGGTACTGAAAGCAAAATAAAATCTATATTCATCTGTATTTATAAACATACTTTATATTTGAATTAATATTGCTAACAAATTTGATCATAGTTTCTCAAAGCCCATTGAGGATGACTGTAAATAAACGTAAAGAAAATTTTGACTCAGGCATACAGTGGTTTCTATAGCATTTGCTCTGCCTGGATTATACCACCAATCTTTTATGTGTCATTTTCCACAGCTTCACTGCAAAGGGTTATTTTTCTCTCTCATGTGGTTTTGAATACCTGACTATTAAGTATTTCCTCCAGACTGTGGAGAAGTCTAACAATATTTAATACAAATGGGACATGATTCTTTACGCGCCTTACAGCAGAGTTGTTTGGGCCCCACCAGTCTGAAGTTAAGCAGTAAAGTTAAACGAGACCTGGACCTCATCTTGTGCTTTCACCTCTTTTTCATTTGGCTTGCTTCTTACTCCTCTATACCTTTTCCCTTCCAAACTCCTGAGTTTCAGGGGATTTTTAAATACAGAACAGTGCTATTTCAGATTACCAGCTTACTTTTAAGTATCAAATGCCAATGATACCCTTTTTTATAGGTTTGCAGGCTAAAGTACACTAAAAGGTAGAGAACAGTTTGAATACTGAAAAAAATAACGCTGTAACCAGCACTGCTTTTAAAAGAGGGGAGAAAAAAAATCAGCAGTTTTGTTACTGCAATGTGGCTCAAGAGTGACAAAGTGTTCACTAGTGTTTATAGGTATTTACTGCACAACCAGATTTATTCCCTAATTAAAGGATAAAACTAAACTAATCTAATAGTTACAAATGAGCCAAATGTCACAGAGCTAGAAGCAATCCATGGGTAAGAATAAAAGCCTTCCCAACAGCTTTAGAAAACATTTTGAAAAGCATTCATCTAGATACCGTCTTTTCAAAACTTGCAAGCATATGCAAAAAAGAATTTCCAAGTGAATCTCAACAGGCAGAAATATTTAGATGTATACAACCCCTTTTGTGATGTGCTGCTCGTGACCCTCTGTATTTTTCTTGGTGCAGAAGGCCAGGCAGTTTTGCTAATTCAACAGCAAATTAAAAGTTATAGAAAGTTTGAGTGTGGGTTTGTTTTGTCATAATAAAAACAAAACCAAATTATTGTCTCTCCTAGCAGAGAAATAGATTCAGCAAGGAATATTATCTCTTTTTAAGTGAGTTAGTTGAAGAGGCACATAGTTTGATGTTCCCCCTTGTGTTTATTAGGATTCACTGAAGTACAGCTCTTGCACTCAGGACTGCCAGTTTACAGCTTGGTTTCCTTAAGAAGCAAATAAAAAATTAATGCAGCTCTTGCATTCTGTACATATCTTAAGTTTTGACAGACAAACATATTCATACATCGACATGGTTGTAAATAGACTCTCAAAGGTAAATTATTAAAAACGAGAAGAAAGAAAACAAACTGTAATGCACAAATCTCCCTGGATATTAAAGATGCAGTTGGCTACAAAGCGGTCATGCACCAATAATGAAGGCTGCCTGTGATCCCTCAGGCCTTCCCTAAATTTGCCTTGCAACTGCAAAATATGTCAACTGAACTTCCAGCAAAGCAATCTTTTTCAGTCATAAATCATTAGGAACAACAAACTCAGATTAACTGGAAGTTAATCTACAGAAATAAAGCGAGTTAAAGTACAGCAGATCGAGCAATCAGTTTACATGTAAAAGAAAGATCTTTCGGTATTCCTTGGAGGATAACACATTTAAATACACTGTTATCCTTATGAAAATAATGGAAAAGAAATGTAATGAGCTGGTATTAAAGAGGAGCAGACAAATTGAATTTCCTGATAGGTGGCCATGAAACGATAAGCAGAAAAGATTAGGTCTGGGGCAGTGCCCTGTGCTTGGAGCAGCAGGGCCATCCCATGTGACAGCGAAGGGCTTGGACGTGCCAGCCCAGATTACGGGGTTGGCAAGTGCAGCTCTGCCGTCTGCTCAGGTAGGGACAGGGGCGGGCTGCTGGTGCATCAGCTGGGTGGCAAAAACACTTAAAACTGCCTAGTGATGTAAGGTAGAAAAGGTTTGCAGTGTTTACTGAGCCAAGTTTAAGACTACCAACGGAAAGCTGTACTGTATGACTTAATTGCTGAATGTATATGTGTGAATGATTACTAAATAGCCCTGGAGTGGACAGATTTGGGACTGTTTTACCAGCTCCTTTCAATCAATATTTGGATAGCATAACAAACATGAATGCTTAATTCAGCTTATTCCTGAAAGAGACACAGAGATGAAATACACACACACTAACAAAACTGCATCAGTGTCTTGATAAGAAAGAAACAAACTTAAAAACTCCAGCAAAAAAACCCGCTGGCTGTTTGAGTACAATCTGAAAAGAGAAAACAAGTTCCAGAGCAGATGAATTATTGTTTTGTTCCAAAAGCAATCTTTCTGGATCAAGGAAGAGACAGTATTTTGGCAGGTGTAGCCTTGCATCATCATGTGAGCACAATCCTTTAGACTTTTCATTAAAAACCCACTCTAAGGAACTGTTCATACAAAAGCTTAAATCCAGCAGAAAAAGTCAATTATGCTTATAAATAGCAGGACCTTTAATGAGATGTGTTGTAAGGTTTCAAAGTTTCTGGGTAGAAATTCTCCACAGATTTTAATAGAGGCTGTGAGAATTACACACATTGTAGTGTACAAGGTATTTAAATAACAAAATAAACCTGTCTGGGTTGGAAAGATATTGCAGACTTCCTTAAAGACAGGCTTGGTGGGCTATTGCACAGAAACATTCTAGAGGTTGTGTGGCATTACACTCTAAAGAAATAACAAATGTGAGAAAACCCAACACTGAAGGCATACACTTAACAGCTGCAATTTTTTTTCTTGAAGTTTCTTACACCTTCCACTTTGTGCTTCATATTGTGCTTTGACAGCATTATCCAGTACTATTAGCTTGCTTTGGATTTTCCTAAACGTGATAGGCAAGCAAATATGAACTTAAGGAAGTGAATGAGCTATAATTTACCACAACATCAGCAAGCTAATTGAAGCTGCAATAATGCAGTGATCAATCTGAAATCACAATTAAGACAAACATGGATTTCAATTATCAAATTATCTTAATAAGATATAAGAACAAACAGAATGATGAGGCTAAGACTACATAGGTGAAGCAAAATTGTGGATATTTTAGAACCAAGTGAGATTCCTTCTAACACATGACAGCTTCTCAGAAATATGTTAGGTGCAGACGCTGGCATCTGTAGCCTGTACATGTCTTCTCTGGAAGGGTCTCTTTAGACTTAGAACCATGGCAAAGGAAGTCATTTAGAGCATGTAAAAAAGTCACTGGTTTACAAGAGCTTTTCAACAGCTTAAGTATTACAACAGTCAAAATCCCAAACTATGCCTTGTTTTCAGAGTGGAATGAGGATTCAAAATCCTCATTTAAATATTATAAACTTCCAAGATGATGCCTGAGAAAAGTGACATTACTCAGTTGGACTCACTGCTATCAGCACTGAATATCAAACAACAAACTCTGATGAAAAGATTTTAATCCTGTTCCTTTCAAGATTAGGAAATTTAACTTCATGTTTTATCTAAACTATGCTTTTCTATTTTACTTTTGAAAATATTAATTAATCAGTGGCATCAATACCATGAAATTTGACATCTAGTGCTTTCATCCCATCCACAAAGGCACTCACATCACCAAAGGAACAGGTTAGGTCAGAACAAAATCCCAACCCCATCTATGCTGCCTGTTATTTCTACACTTGCCAATCTGTGTTTGCCAATGTGGTGTACTTTGAGTCAGTTTAATTTCTTTTATTATTATTTATTTTTACATCTTTTAGAGTGCTTCCAAGAGAAATGTCATCCTTGTGTTTTACATGAGGAAGAGAGGAAGTGCTTATCTAGCAGCACTAACCCTTTGTAAATAAAATTGAGTTACCTCTCCTATGTGAATTCTTTGGCTTCCGATTCCACTACTTGTAAACTTTGATAGCCCTACACCTAATTCCTGATTTATTCAGCATAATGAATACAAATAATTCTCTCCAGCACTACCTGGATGTATATACTCAGCTGAGAATTTAGAGAGCTTACAAAAATGTTTGTGTTTCATTTTTTGGGACAAATGGGAGGAAGGGCTTGCTATACACTGCCTGTTAATAAGTACAATGTTTCACTTTTGATACTCCCTCTTGGGAAATTTCGCTGAAGAAAATACTTCTTGCTCATTATTCTTGATTTTTTCATCGCTTCGTGCTAGCTGGAAACTGTTATCTTTCAAACTGCATTAAAGAACTGTTACTTTTTAGGCAGAAGGGACGAACTATTCCCAGACAAATAACCAAGGAGAACAATGAATAACTAGAGCCTTTCTTTTAAACCACTCCTGAATTACAAACTCAATTTATGAGTTTGAAAGCTGGCAATTTAGCCTATGAATCGCATTTCATAGTAAATCAGATGTTTATTATGTACTTATTTATGTATTGTATATTCATTGATTTATATTACTGTAGCCAGTGACCTGCTATATTCAAGGAACATTTCAAAAAAACCACAGGAAACAAAAAACATTGCCAAGTCATGGAGCTTGCACCTTACTTTGAGCAAACAAATATTAGAAAGAAGAAAAGGTCTTACAGGTACATTTATACTCAAGATGCTGAATCCACTGTGGTGAAAGCTGTTTCATATGAAGGCAACGTAACAGATGTGTTGTTTCTTGTCTGGTACAGGGCATCAATCTTATAAAATCTTCAATGACCAGAGTAGTGCTCACCAATAAAAATTGTTCAGTTTACTGCTCATTTAATATCTCTCATAATTTTGGGGAGATTTTCAGTGTCTGGATGTTGCGGTGCAGGGTTACTGTGAAAGGTCTCAGCCACACCGTGCCCAGCAACCCACAAGGAATGTTGATACAAAGGGGCAGTTTAGTCCATCGGTCTATTTACCAAACCCATCCCTCACACTGGCACTGAGGAGTCACAGCTGCTTAAAAATTGACTTATACCACAACACAGCCCTTTTACTCCTACTACACTTAAAATGTAATTTCATGATTTAGATCCTTATTCAAATTCCTTACACAGAAGTCAGGGATGCAGTCACCAGTGATAAAGCTGTCCACCAGATACGAAAAAATAGCACTTCACTGAACAAGAAAAGCTTCCCTGCCTTTCATAAAATGATACCTACAAATGCCTCTTACTGCCCCAAAAACAACTTGATTTTTTAGACTCAAAATTCACCTTTAAGAGCATCTACGTTAAATGAAAGACCACAGAGCAAACAAAATTTGAAACCCTTAAAAACTGTATAACAAAGAAGAACTTTTCCTATCTAATGCTAAGGTACATATTTCATACAACTCCACAAAGCACACCATCTGATTAACAGGAAGTTTATGTCCATTTGTAAATGCAGGCATGACACATTTAGTGGATGTTTTTCAATACTCTACCACCAACAGTGGCAAACATTCAGAAAGTGACAGCTTAAAAATATTACAGGTCATTTGATATAAACTGTGAGACAGCAAGTCAAAGTAAGGAACCCAAACAGAAAAGAACAAACTGGCATCTTGCTTCAGGCAACTGATTAATCATTATTTGATAAGAGCCTGGAATGATATCAAGCCAAAATGTATCAGGTTGCAATTGTCCTCAAGGACAATGGAAATGTGTGTTTACTTACAATGGAGTAAAGGACTAAATCAATAAAAAACTCAAAAATCTCTTCTTCAGAATAGTCCTAAAATATCAAATGGATATTATTTATCCAATGGATTTACTATTTTAACTGAAGAAAACCCAAAACAAAACACAATAAAAACCATTGTTTTGGTAATTTTGATTGGATTTCGTTGCAATTGTCAGCTCCAAGAGAATCCACCTTTATTTTTAATTCTCCTCCAGGCTTGAATTTTTCTGGTGTCCCACTGGCAAAGCGAAGTCCTGCTGAAGTGCTTTCCTTACGTCCTGTGACTCACTCCCCTGGATACGGTGAGGTTCTCAAGGCACACCTCAGCACCAAATCAAAGAAGGAAATGAAGACAGAGGTGACCCCAGTAACAGGAAAAATCTATTTAAAAGCTCACTTCAAAGGTTTAAATATTGTACCTAATCTTAAGACAAATTAAAAACAAACTAAAAAAGAGGACTGAGCAATGAGGGGCCTGGGAGGGACACAATGTCTGACAGCAAGTGGGAAGGGGGAACGTGATACACACTTTATTTCCTTCTCTTGCTGCACCCTGAGCTCTAACTACACTGCCTTCAAAAATAGTTAGAGGCGCCTGGGGATGAAATGGGAGCAGATAGAGAATAATAAATATATAAATAAATAAACTTTGTTTCTTCTCTCTGCACCTCCCGGCCCATTCCCTGTGCTGCAGCTCGGTGACCTGAAGTGGCTCACAGGGCGTGTTTGGTCAGAGGGTCGGGCGGGAGGGCTCTCAGTTCATTTGGCAATGGGCAGTTTCCACAGTGTCACTGAGACCGTGAACTCCCTACACAACCCTTCCCTCCTGCCCCCACAGAACAGCCCCAAACCCACTTAGTCTCTTGCACTCAAAGGCAGACAGATGTTGATAAAAACTAAGGACAAAAGACTGTGCATAATTTAGGTACTTGATTCAACTTGGTATCTGTACAGTTTTTAAGACAAAAAAAGAACAACAAAGTGACCACAAAAGAATCCATGTTTTGGTGTAATTGTTTGTTGTTGGGAAAGTACAGCAAGTGTTCCACCCCTAATCAATGGCCAATGAAGAAACTGAGAAAGGCTGATAGAGTAACTCACCTACACTGCCTGCCCGGAATTGCCTTTCCTCCTGTTGTTTAGGGATAACACAATAACAAATTATTTGTGTGAAAAATTTTGTTGGAAAATAACATGAAGAGAAACTACTGGACCCAAAGGAATATCCCTGTACTGCTGATATGTTTTGATCGGAAGAATGAAGGATGAAAAACAACATTGACTTCCAGAAAATGTTTTTGTCATAAACTGCACATCTTTTCATTCAGCCAAACAACTGCTGAATGCTCAGACCACGTGGAGGTGCACTTGCTAAATACTGTTTTTGTCCAACTTGCAAAAGGCAAGCAATTAGAAAAGATGATGCATGCATCTCTTTTTACATTTCAAGTAATAGAATAAGCACTATTTTCCATTAAGTATGGCACTTCCTGCAACAATTGTCAAAAGTCTTTAACATCAGTTTTGAAAAGAGCAGCTCTTTTCTTGCCATTAAAATAGCTTGAGATGAGTTTTGTAAGACAATCACATGAAAGTAAATCTGGAGCTTCATATATATATATCTGTACATAAAAAACATACACTCAAGAGAATTTTCTCTGTGACCTAGGGACATGCCATTCAGAATCTATTTCTAATTTAATTCTTATAGAATCATCTTTGAAAATATTCATATACATTCCACCTTCCTTAAATACACTAGCTAAGTTGTATGACTCTATAAGAGTTTTTTTAGTTGTAAATGAAAGAAAAAGTGACATTACAATCTGCCTATTTAGTCAGTATTCTTGCTTTCACACAGCAGAATCATAGGTTAAGCAAAGCAAAGGGAAACAGCTGTTGTACAAACATAACAGAAGCCAAGTGAAGCTTTTTTGAAGGGCTCTGTACAATCTAAGTGCTCACAAAGGCCAATTGTCTCCAGCTATATACACTGTGGTCTCAATTAAAACACAATGTATATGTAAAGTGTTCACTGTTCACAACTAAGCTTCAAGGAAAACCTTCTCAAAGCACAAGCAACACCTGTCCTGCTGTGTGGGAAGCTGAGGAGGTGGGACAGGGGCCACCTTGACAGAGCTGGGCATTCCTGATGGAGTGCTGACACAAGGCAGAAACACGGTGAGTGGCAGGGCAGCCACACTATCCAGGAGGAATACTGCCCAGGGAGGGAAGCTATTAAATCAAAGCTCACATGGAGATAAACTGTCAATGAGGAAAGCAATGAGAAAGGCTTTTACAGTTACAAGGACAGACAGAGGAAGATGAACACCAGGCCTGTAGTTGAACAGACTACGGAACGTCAAAGAGGAGCGGAAATACTTGTGCCACCTTCACCTCAACCTTGGCCACCATCATCTCACAGGCAGGTCAGACTGATGACACTGCAAGGCCTCTATTTCTTCAAAAAGTTGTGGGACTCAAGGAACATGTTCAACGACTTGAAAAGGCAAATCAGCTCCTCTTCAAACAAGTGAGAAAACCTTGGTGCACCACACATTGGTCAGCCATCACTTCTGCTCTCAGGAAGATCACAGAGCAATTCCTTCTGGAAGCCAATTCCAGGTATATAAAGTACAAGAAGGTGTCTGTGGAAACAGCAACACCGGACATACAAAGGGGAAATTGTGCCTGACCAACCAGACTGGCCGCTCTGAGGAGATGACTGGCTCTGCAGATGAGGGGAAAGCAATGGATATTGCTTCCTTTGGCTTCAGCCAAACAGTCAATACAGTCTCATAGTCATGGGATCTGCATCCATGGAGATATTCACAACTCCCTGAAGCCAGGTTCCATGCACCTGGACTAACTTCTACATTATCCCTGCTCTGAGCAGGAGGGGAACTCAATGACCCTTAGAGCATCTCACTGCAACCCAAAGTACCTTATGTTTCTGTGATTTCTCTTGTTGTCATCAATATTCACAATAGAATTGGGACTAACAAAAGCAGAAGCAGCAAACTGAAGAACTCCTAAACTTCTAAATTAAAATGGCTAGTTGCAGAAAAAACAAGCTTTATCAATACTCATGCACTAGCAAGAATACGTGAGAAGGATACACATGAAGAAATCAGTCATCAATATTTCAAAAATATTTGAAGCTATACTTCAATCATTTACCAAAATATTAGAAGAAGTCAATGGGAGCACTTAGAGAAAGCGTGCAGGATTATATCAGGCTGTACTGGGCAAACTCAATAAATATGCAAGCTCTAGGGAAGGTTTGGAGGTGCTGCATATCCCTCAGTCTTATCTGACGGCTCCTGAACTCTTACCAGTAGTCATTACTTTCTTAGGTAAATCCTACAGATTAAAGGAGTTTGAGCATCTTTTTCCTTTCTTCCAGGGAAACTTCTTGCAAACATCAAAATATTGCAAAAATCATAATTCTTTTTAGTAATTTTTTTCCTTACAGAAAAAAAAAACCCCAATGCTCTACTATGAAATTCTAATGTTTGCCCTAGGCCTTGCTCAAGTGTCTGGAAAAAATTAAATCCCTAAACAACAATCTTTATGCCACTAAAGTCTACAAGGTTCTGCTCTAGTGGATAAAATAAGTCAAGAAATTCTCCAAAGACCTAATTACAATTACTACTACTACTGTATGTATGCGAACAAGTGAATTGACTGAAGCAGAAGTGATGCTGTGCAAAAGTGTCTCCTCAAGCTACAGGGGCCTCAGATTTCACCATTTTATATCGGAGCATTCCTATTTAAATTAGTATGCATCATACATATGGTCCAGGTTCATTTCATTAGTGAATAACTTGGTTAAAAATAGGCTTACAAAGATAAAAGGACAGATAAAATGTTAAAGACCGCAGCATCAGATGGATATAATTAACTATTTAGACCAACATGTAACATTAGAACAGTATCCTAGGAAATTATTCACTTTCTAAAATTGTAAAGCAATGCAAGATTTCAGCACTTTCTAAAATCATAAAGCAATGGAAGAAATCAGCCCAACTTTTCTGGAAACTCAGAAATACTATTTGTGGTATATCTCTTCTACTTTGAGAAACTTCTGCCACCCAGAAAGAGACTTGATTTGTTCACTGCTAGGACATGTATCCAAATTTTAAAAAGCAAGAAAGACTGTTAAAATTGATTCAGTATGTAACTGAAATATGAAAGTTGGATTACATTTGAAAAAAAGCCGAAAATATACAAAAGCTACTTGCTTCAAATCAAATCTAGCAGAAGAAACAGATTCAACTACAGAGGGTGGTTTAACTGCACCAAAGCCTTTCCCAACAGCCTCTTCCACTAAGAATGTTTCAGAGCAGTTTTTCGTTCATCACACAAAGTCTCATGATTGCATGATAAATTAAGGCAGCTCCTGGCAGGAGGCAGAGGAGTGAGCCCCAGCTGTATGGCAAACAGTGGTATTTCCAAGCAAGGTTTGTATTCTCCAGGGACACAATGTGACATTCCAGGCATCTGTTTTCCCTGTGCACTTCCCATGGTGCAGCTAATTATGGCTCCCAGAAAGCCACTAGGAAACATGACATTAAACCCATTTAAAAACTAAACTGTTTAAAATGAAATGCTTAAATTTTTTCATAGGAAAAGACATACCCTGACCACTCTGCATGACTGGAAATGGCAATACAAGCATGGAAGTGAACTTGTGTGAACCACTACAGAGCTCATCTCCACCGTTTCAGTGCCACTAAGGCATTACCCAGATTCCAACCAACAGGAAGGGAGGCACATCCATTCAGGTCTGGATTTTAACACGCTTTTCAGATCACACCTCTTTATTGTGTGCTAGCCAACAGGCAACTTTTGTTTTTTAAAAGAGGAAAAATATTTTCTAAATATCCATATGTCTCAACCTTATTCACAGTTGAGTTGTCAAATTACAAACTGCAGGATAACAGCTATCTGTGATCAAAATCTAAGGAATTCGGGAAGCATTCACTTCATTTCCTGCCACAGAACAAAACATAAAGTTAACTATGATAGAAAAAAGAGGCACAATGAAGGAATTAAAGTTGAGAGAAAAACATATAAAAGAAATATACCTAATATTTTGCAGACAATACTCACCAAAAATAGAGTCCTGAAGTTGCTCAGATCGCCAAAGAATTCTTCTATGCTTATTGCTTTGGGATCAAAGGTAAAGTATTCTCCCAGATTTTCATACAGTTTAGTCATGTTGTTGTGCATGGTGGACAACTTCTCGTATTGCTCTCGGGCGCTCTCAGCAAAGCTGTGAGGTTTTGTTAAGGAAAGCGATTCAAATGCAGTGCAATTGAACAGTAAGTAAAGTAAACAAAGCAAAAAAGTAGAGAAAAATCAGTACAAAGGTTAAAACTGGAAAATGTGCAAGTGCTGTTCTGCTTTCAAATATGACATTTTTATGTATTAACATGTCTCCAACATTTCCATTAAATGATTCCTTTCCCATTGTGAAGATTTGGCACTAACGGAGCAAACAACTTACTCTATAAAATTTAGCAATATCTTTGCCCTTTCCTTTGAAACAATGACTGATTCTATAAAATACATTCCATGTAAAGACACAATAAAAATTACTTTGCTGTGAGACTATGATCTCTCACTCTGTTCAAGTAATGTCATGACCACCACACTATGGACATATATTTTGTATGTAAAATGTGCGTAACTATCAATGAAAATATTATATTGTATGACATCTAATTTTCTTTGCCTTTTATCACAAAAGTCTTCTCTGTGGATTCTTTACTGCCCAGCCACACAGCTTATGCCCCAAGCTTCCTGTCCCAGGCACAGCTTTTAGAGGCACACTCTCAACTCTGCAATTTCACGGAACTTACAAAAATGAAATACCCACCCACCTGCCCCAGCAAACTGACAAACACCTTTGAAAAATTATTAGTGAGCAAAACACCATGGAACAACACGAGTCCTTTTTCCTTTGGAAGTATGGAAGTCTAGAAATGAGCCTGAGATGGACTTTCATCCCAGCAGTCATCATTAAAAGTTTGACATAATGCTTTTAAATGGAAAAATGTGGCATAGTGGCTTTTTTCTTTTTTTCCTTTCCCTACATGAAAAAAAAAATATTTTTGAACAATTATTTTGCAAATACAGAAAGGGCACAAGCTACTAATGGAAATATTAGTTTGCCCCCAAAGCAAGTACATTTCTTCCGTGTGGTTGTTTATATCCACAAAGTCACAAATCACTGGAAAAAAACCACAGCTGGTACAGGATTAAACTCGTCCTGCTGCTACCCAGTTGCAGCTGATGAAAGTGTTGTGCTGTACATATCAAACCCCAAGAACAAAAGACACAAGTTATTCCCTGAACGACAAAAATCACGCAGCCTGGCTCCCCGTAGTTTTTCCTTGTAACAACTCTCTTCCATGTGGATTCTGATTGTTAATACAGCAGAGCTCATGCTTCAGCCTTTCCCCAGACTTGAGACTGTAATTTGAGAGGCTGCTCAGTATCACATTTCTAATTACACAACATTTTTGAGATCCCAATCTCTCTGCAAAACAACAAACTGGAATCTAAGCAGGGGACAGACACACACAGAAAAATAATAAAAAAAAACATTTTTTTTTGAGATTAGACTGAACCCAAAAGTGATCCTTCAGAAAAGAGTCACCACATTGCATAATAAAGAATGGAAATTCAGGTGGATATTCTATTCATAACATTTCGGTAGCATTTGGATATTGCTGAGTACCTAAAAGGCTGTCACTGCACAAGCCACACACAAGGATGAAATAAAGCTGAAAACACCTTCCATTGGAAATAGGCCTAATATTCCACCTGGATTTTCCTGCTCTAACTAATGGGAGAGCACATACATAGTCATTTAAAAATTGGTTCTTAAAATTATGATTGAAAACTTTATTTAATATAATTTTTTCCCAGCAATTCTCTCTTTCCCATTAAAGCCTCAATAGCATAAGAGAAAAGCTGTTTGCTTATGTTTTCATATAGAAACAGAAACCAACAATGTGATGGATATTAATATATAAATATTAAGATTTTGAACCAGTAATATCTGCCTACAAAGTGCCACACCAGTGCAGGCACAGTAGCAATACCTATATTTTCAGTTTACTGAAAAGAAGTTGAATCTGATTGGTTAGAATTTCAAGCCTGGACTGTTGAACTGCTCATCTTAACACAAGACAAACCCGGTACAGTTCAGTCCTCAATGACATTTAACTGCACAAAAGGAAATGAAAGTTTAATGGCAAGAAGACATTAAATACGTAATAATGGCACATTTCTGAATTATTGAGCACAGTCTAAAAATTGTAGAAAAACACCGATTGCCTCAGTCAGCAGATTACTGTCATGAGCAACTCACCAAAAATACTAGGAAAAAGAAATACAAAGGTATAGAAATGTACAAATTGTACTTGTGGATCCTTTAAATACAATGATATAATATAGTACAAAACCGAATTAGTATACTAAAAGTTACTAAAAAGTCTTAAAAAAAAATAAAAAATACTTTGACTATTCCAGATTCGGAATCGATTCTTGGAGACAAAGCTCCCAGAATCAAATTCTCCATTCAGGCTGCACATTCACATGAAAAATGACTTAGTAAGCCCTAAAAAAACCTCCAATACAGCTACTGAAATGAGAAGATATTTTAAAGTAACACTATAGAAACATACACTGTAATTTCAACATTATTATTTTTATCTATGAAGTACCAAACTGCAAACAAGAAATATCATTAACAGAGGGCTTGCAAGACAAAAGCATGTCAGTAAGATGGATGAATAGAATGAGCAAAGAGAGAATATAGTGTTTTAACTACGCTTAATTTTGAAGAAGACAAGCCAGAGCTGTACAGACAATGACTTCCAGTCAAATACCATGTAATATTAACCAAGTTACTGTCACACTCTATATGCTTCATATAATCTTCCCACTTATAAAATATTAGTAACTTAAAGCATCACCTTGAAATGTACTGGCTTAGCCAGTGCACCAATTCCAGGGAAGCAGAGCCACACCACAGTGCAGTAGGCCTACACTATTTCAGGAAAAAACATTAGTCAGGAATCTAAGCCATCTCAAATTTGTGTAATAGCAATATCTAATTACAACAGTTTTCCTTAATACAGATTGAAGCTTTAACAAGTATTTATTTAAAAACTGTCGACAAGGCTTCATTCACACTATTCTGAATCAAACCAAAAATCACAGATTTTCCCGCTATTAAGTCTAAAGGTGCTTGTTCAGCTAAGAGAAATGACTATTCACAAGCTTGTTTTTCCACATAACCATATTTTTTTAGCTTCTTTCATAACCATAAGAAGATTCTATGCCAAGACTTTACTGCAAATACTGTTACTTGAAAGAAAAAAAAAAGATAGCCATTGCATTGCCTGAAATAACTTAAGAAAGCAATGGATGCAAACGCTACTATAACCACATTTTGTCAGAGATAAAGAATCACTAATTACCATCAACAGGAGAAGTAATTTCTTTATGTCCATAAGAGGACCACTACCATTGCATGTTTTCTACTGGCTTCTTCCATGTAAACAGATGAAAAATAAGATCAGAGAAATCAAGGTTGAAGATCTCAAACCAGCTGGAGGGCAAGTCATTATATCTACCATAACATCTGCTATGGATTTCACATCAATATATCAATAACTTGAATCAAAGTTAATCAAGTACCAGAACACACCAAACACTCACTTGCCCCCAGGCAACACCTATTACTGTCAGCATGTCCAAGGCAAATGAACGCCAGCACTGACAGCTTGGCTTTCATCAACAACAAATGTGCCACGGCACAAAGAACCCTGGTCATTTGAGTACGATTATAAAGAAAGCACTGGTGTTCCAGCAGCTGAGGAGCCCCTCTCCAGGGCCATAGTCATGGTAAGAAAGGAATTTAAGGGATGTTCACCACAGATCTGAAAGAACAGGAAAAAAAACAGGTCACTGAGTTGATGCCTTTGATACCTCCAGAAGATGAAAGATTGCACAGCAAACACGAAGGAGAGACCTGCCAGAAACTTCTTAACACTTTCCACAAGCCTTTCAAAGACTGACTACAAGTTCTTTTTGACATGTCCTTCCAGCTACTGGTTACAGGAAGCTGAAAACAGGAGAGAGCTGCATTCCATTGGGAGAGTTTCTCATGTAAAGCTTGACTCTCAAAAGTTTGTGTTGACACAAAAATATTCATTTAAGAAAGACGCAGCTGGCATTATGGTATGGATGGATTGTCTCTTCATAGAGAGCAAAAACACAAGGAGCAAAGAAAACAAAGGCTCCCAGGGACTAGAGGTGGAAGATGTTGTCATTTATAAACCTACTCAACCTTAAGGGAAAGGAATCAGTGTATTTAGCATATTCTATAAATTGGTACTATCACGAAGACGTGAAAAATAATCAGCCTGGGATTTTCTAGGAGTCTGGAAAGCAGAGCCACCTAAGCTTTATTTATTTAAATATCTGATCTACTTATTTATCAGTTAACTTCAGTTTTACTGAATATATCAAGGTTTCTTATTCTACTTTACACACTGATGCTCATACTTCTTACTGACACAAACTGTTCTCAGGAGACAGCACAGAATCATTGAAAAAACACAAACACAGCTTCATCATAAATCTACACCTGATTTCCTTTCAATTTGCCCACACTAGTCTTTTTAGGTGCATTTATAACTGATTCTACAGGTTTTGTGACACACCATTTAAAAGAAAACATATATAATCAATAATTCATAACTTACACAAGGAAAACTGGTAATGAATTTATTATTGCCAATGCAAATAACCTTTTTTCTTAAAATAATGCATTTTTTTTAAATATAGTGTAAAATGAACAGAGGTAGTACATAAAATACACTTACCTACTACCAATATTAAAGAAATACACCTCAATGAGAACTCAAATACGTATTGAATGATTTTTAATGGTAGTTACCAATAAGTGTGAAAATTTACTACAACTATTTCAACCATACCAGTTGCATTCTGTCATTTCAAAATCCTTGCACAGCCTGTCAGAGCAGGATTCTGCATTGAGGTACAACCAAACTAGGCTAAAGATCTTTTTTATCCAGCTGGAAGAGAAGTGTGATTCAATAGTGTCATCTTTAATGAAGGATGTGCCAGTGCTCTTAGTTGCTAATCTCCAAGCTCATTCATAATAGAGCATCCTTTGAATTGAACTGGAGAAACACAAACAGAACTTATTAGCTGAAGACAGAAACTCAGCTTTAATAACAGTAAAAGTCATTTACACTGATAGCTTTATTTTCACCTGCTATCAGTATGTAAACAGATGGTAACAATTTTATCACTCGCACTACATACATAATGGATCTCTGTGACTACACACAGGACAAGACTTCTGGAGCGTACACAGATAATTATGAATCACAATTATATCCCTAATCTTTTCCTCCTGTTGAAAGCCTTTGCAAAAAAGAAAAAAATTGCAGAAATCTTCATTACAATACACTTTGCTCTCCCCAAATTAGAACCCGAAGAAACCAAGATAAATAGCAGGAGTCCCACTCTATCAGTGTACACAAAATCATGTATTTCTGCAGAGCTTAAAGGTTCCCTAATAAAATACCCATAAAAAGCTCAGTGTGAGAATTTCTTTCTCATTACAAAGCAAATTACCTCATCACTCAGCATTTGACAGAACAGCTCAAGAAAAACAAACAAACCAAACCAAAACACAAAAGAACAGTCGCTTCTCAGCTACCTTAAGAGCAAAGAGTCTATTCCTCTCCCTTTGTTCCATTAGTACCTGAAGTTGCCATTAACTATCAGAACTATTTAACACAGCTGCGTTCACTGTGCACAGACAGGGTTTCAGTGCTCTGGGCTCATGGGATGAGTACAGAAGGATGACACCCAGCCAGGAGCAACGCTGGCTGTGACCTGCCCCCTCTCCTGAAACAGCAGAATCATGCTTAGGTTCATGTGAATTAAGATGAGGCTTCTGACTGTCCCTAAAAGGCCATAAAACTTTAATGCTGGCAAACACTAGAAAAATCTGTCCATGTTTACTTGCTCCCAGCTCTGAGCAATGCCAGCAATTCCTAATTTTCCTGCATTCAAACTTCCAGTAATGAAAACTCAATTTCCATTGATTCCACCACATTACCATGCACAGGAGAAAGTTTATGCCAACATCATTTCAATACTGCTTTTTTATTTATACCTCTTAATAAGGACACAAATATCAGTATTTATTGCTCTAAAAGTCCCACAGGAACTCTCTGGGCAAAAACTGATAAACAAGGGCCTATTTTATAAGATAGTCAGGCCAGGAACAACCCTCCACATGCTGTTTCTTGAACTGGTTTATACTGGCAAAGTCTGCTCAAAGACTTAGGATGCCAAATTAGGAACTGCCTTTGATAGCACAAAGAAGAAAACTTTAAAAGTTCTCTTATTTAATAAGAGATTTATCTCTCTTATTTAAGAGCATTTGGCTCCTCAGAAAGAATACAAAAGACAGCATTTCTAAGTCCATGGGATAGAGAAAAGGCAAGATCATGCCTATCTGAAATAAAAATAGTTTAAAAAAAAAAAATCCCCCCCCTCCAAAAAAAAAAAAAAAATCCAAAAACAGAGCTAGGTATTAACCTAAATTAATCTAAAACACTTGTGGGATTTTTTATTATTCAAAGAAAAAGAAAGCTGATGACCTCAGAATTAAAGGTTTCTTCCCCATAATTGTAATGGGGAATAATCCCCAAAGGCCATACTCCCATTTTTAACAGAAGACAAAGATCAAAACAGTTTCTAAAAGCCCTAGAACCCTTGAAATGAAACTAAACCTTTCATCCTGGCAAAAAACAAAGCTTTATTTCTACTGATGAAGTCACCAGAATTTTGAAACTCCTTTTGCAAAAACATGCTCAGAAGAATTGAGTTTCCTGACAGGAGAAAAACATCCTTGCAGGAGAACATCAAAATGCCATTCAGAATCAAAAGAGGTGGATAATTCAGCTTCATTTGTTCTGAATGGAAGCTGTGAGAGCTGCTAAGAATAAGGAATAAGAAGATGATACCAGAAGAAGAATGAAACAGAGGTATGGAGAGCACTTCACAGCCAGCCTGTGTTGGTTACATATTTCAGGATCTCACCCTCTCAGTCTTGAGCCTTCTCAGACCTGCAGCAGGTACTTTGACATCCCCATGACCTGCAGGGCAGGTAACCGATGGAAAGCTACAACAATGGATAGGAGATGACAGGACAGAAGAAAGGCAAAGAATCTTATAAAATTGCAAAACAATGTCAGGAATTCTCCAGTTTATTATTCCAGCTTGTGGTGCTTCACAGGTTGTCTTCCTACACCAGTACTACATTCAGATATCTGTGCTCAGACCCTTCAAAGTTATGGATCACGTTCCTGGCTGCAATCCCACATAGCGAGGTTTGAAAAGGAGTCATTCCCTATGTACTTCCTGCAGGTGCTTTTCCAGCACCTTTTACAACATAAATCATCTAGTTCTTCACTCAATTCTCATTTGTGACACTATGATTCTTAAAGTATTTGAAACAGCATGGAGAGGGGTATTTGTAGCTTTTTCAAACTCATATTTTTATTTTTTTTTTTTTGTGGTGGCAAACAATTAATTACTATTTGTGCATTAATTAGAAAGCAACATAGAAGACATGATAGTCAAGCATATATCAAACAGGAAATGTTGCAAGAGTAATGGATTTGTAGCATCCCTTCCCTGGGGAACAACTAGATAAACATCTCATTAGATGAACAAAAACAAGAAAGGAAACAATGAAAACGCAACAATTACAAGCAAAATGATGCTGTAAAATTTGTTTGGCATATTATATTCAAATTAATTGTGACTGTTTGAAATCACACAAAACATGGACAAACATGTGCTAACAACAATAAAAAAAGGAGCTGCAGATATGTATTTCAACAAAAGCCTGGTAAGGGAGCCACTCCCAGAAATATTATATTAACTTTGGATCACGCAATCAGATGCCTTAAACAAAAATTACAGCTTTTGATGCCCTAAATCTTTCAGAGAAACTGCAACCACATTGCTTTCCTCTTTGATCAAGCAGTTTTCCCTCACTTCATGTGGATTTAATTAAGAGGGGGATGTTTGAGCTGTCAGTTGCACCCAGTTTTAACAAGCTTCAATCAGGAGACTGATGGTTACATCATCTAGATAAAGTCTTTTGGTAAAGTGTGGGGAAGCAAAAGAGAAATGTCTCCTATATTTCTGGGTTTCCTTTAATGTATAATGTCAGAAAGCTCAATTTCTTGTTTTGAGAAATCTAAAATGCTTCCCATTGTAAAATGTTACCGGAGCCCAAATCAAGGAGGAAAAGGAATTATTCTATGTCACCTGAGACAAAAGCATAGAATAATTTTATTCCAATTGAGATTTGTTTAGCACAAACAACTGCAGTAATGAAGTGTTCAAAAATCCAAGCAGAGGAGAAAATGAAAGACTACCCTAAAAATGAGAGTCTATTTTCCACCTGAATACTATTTTAGAGAGGAGTTGCCTATGCAAAACACGCATCATATATGATTTGAGTTAAATGGTGCATGTCCTTTTCCCCCTCCTCTTTTTTCCTCAGAAATGGTTCCATATTTTTTGTATTAATCACTTATTGGGCAATTATTTTCTAGGAACTCACCACTGCTTGCACACAACTAGCCTTGCCCTGAACGACTGGGAGTGAAACACAGAAAAGTCAGGAAGGTGAAGTAATCCCTCAAAATTCCATCTCGGACAACAGACACTTAATATTTCCTCGACAACTGTTCTGGTCTGAGAGAAAAGCAAAGAGCACAATCACACAGGGCAGCCAGGATGTGAAATCAGTTTCCTTTATTCACGGGCATCACTTGTTTCTCAATGACATTTTTCCCCTCAAAAAACTTGAGTTCTAAAAAAAACACTTTTTCTTGGGAAGTGGAAAAAAGTGTAAGGCAAAAAGCAGTTCCACCAACAGCAACGTTTTCGTAAAGCAGAGTCTCATGACAGTTTGGTTTGGATATCTAAAGCTGCAGCTCCAGGGATTTACAGAGCACACTCTGCCTTCACTTTCTGATTTTAAAATAAGCATACAACAATTAGAGAATGGATCTCAAATGGATTATCACCCTAAGAGTGCACAATTCTTCACAAAAGTATCTTTCAGTGATCTGGACAGCTTGGTTTAATATAAAGTCAAGGATGAAGGCACAGTTTCCCTCAGGCAATTATTCACAATCAAGGAGCTGTTAGATTTCCATTAGATGTATAGAAGTAGAATTCTGTTCCTGGAATTCTATTCTTTAGAATCCTGTAAATGAGCAGGCTTTTTCCTCTTATATAATTTTTCTGTGCCTGTGTAGATTAATGTCAAAGTTTTCTCTCATGAGCTAGCCAACATATACTTTTTATACTCTCCTCCTTTCTTGTATTTGATTCTCTGTAAACCTTACTCAGCATCAGCTCTGAAGCCCAATTTTAGGTGCAGTATTCCAGGTGCAGAACAAACGGAGCTCCCTCATGTGGCACATCCACAATCTTAGGGATTAAATGCCAAATCCAACACAAATCTGTAGGCAAATGTCTGCAGTGGAATGAACAAAAGTTTGTGCTATAAAACTTACAGAATACATGTTTTTCAATAAATAAAAATTAGAAAAAACAAGCTATTTGAAGTTGCTGATTGCCACACAGCTCTCTGCTGCATATCCTTGGCTCCCCATTTCAGACATTAACCAATTTCTTCCTTTAATTATACTAAAATGCAATGTCCAGATTATCTGTATACTCCTGTTCACAGGATTCAATAACTCAATACGAAAGAAATCAATATAATTTTATGTCCCCTCACACCAAGCCTTTCCTTTTTAAAAGGAATGAAAATCTGAAGGTAGCAATAAACTGTCAAAGAAAACTGACAACCTACTTTGTATAGCACAGTCTCAATTTATAATGTTCCATAGTTCCTGTATTTTCAACTATTAACTTTATGAAAACTGTGCTTTAGTCCAGAACAGTAAAAATTCAAAGGAATTTGTCTTTTTTTTTTCTACTGACATCAAATAGTTGTAACAGAAATGAACATTATGCACTAATACACGACACATTATTAGATGCTTTTCAAATTCAATCCAAGTAAAGATTATACCTATATAATCCTATAGTTACCACCTGGAACACAGCGAGCATTTATAGTTTGCTTTAAGAAAGATGAATCAAACAGAAAAAAGAATTACAGAAAAGAAATAATGTATAATAATAAAGGAGTGGAAAGCTCTTTCAAAAGCACTGCGTGTTGAATTTGGCAAGAAGACACATTTAATTCCTTCTGTGTCCATCTGACCTGAGAGAAAAACAAGCAGGGAAGAAAAGAACGCTTTAAAAAGCAACATTAAGGTAACAAAAGCTGAATGGCAACTGACCCTGAAAACCCAAAGGAACTGGGAAAACTCTCCATCTGGGAAAGTTCTTGAGAAAAAAAAAGCTTCTATTAGACATAACTGAGAGCATAGAAGCACAAAGTTTTAATTTAGTTCAGATTCAATCCTTTATGAAAAATCCTATGATTTTTCATGCAGATGAGTTACCAGCACTTTTCTTTCACACCTCCTTGGCTCTGTGTGCTTCTGCTTCTACTTGTCCTGCCCTCTAGGCCAGACACACGCGTTTGTGTGAGACACCCAACACTGCCAGCCCCGTTTTTGATTCGGGGCGAAACAATTGGCAAACCTGCCTGATTTCTTTGGGATGAGGTATCTGTACAAACATAGCAAAAACCTGAAATCAACATGCTTACAATGCAATCTCTACACAAGCAAATAAAGAACACACCCTTAGCAAAACTCCAATTAATTAATTTTCCTTTATGAGGAACATATTGTCTATACTGCATTTCCAACTGTGTTTGCTTCTTGAGTTTTTCCCCCCTCACAAAAAAGAGCAGATAGTGCACAATTTATCTTGCCAATAGAATGCAGCCTCCCAAAGGCCATTATTGTTTTTCTCCATCATAGTATCCCACCCCTCTCCTTTACTTTACTCTCTCTTTACTTTGCGAAGTAAAGTTATTCGCACATTACTGAGTCTTGATTCCTGATCCAGGACCCTTCAGTATTTGGCTCTCTTGTATCTGCATTATTGACTGATTGTTTTTATCTGATGATTTAACAGCTACACGGTTTTCCTTTCGTTACAGACTCTCTCTGAAGCAAATACACAGGAATGGACTTCCCCCCGTCCCTGAAGAACCTGAATGATCCCTTATCCTACTAAACACGTTGTTACTTCTCATCATCCCGTGTTTATATACCCATGGCCCTTAGTCTGAGGCTGATCTTGTCTCAGAGCAAATCAACAGTTCTCACATAACTGGTCAAGCACTGAAACAATGATTTACTAATATCTCTCTGTTGGCTTATAACATGTTTTGTTCATAAAAGAATGGAATATCTCATGATCAATTATGCAGGTCTGTGTAGAATTCCTTTCCCAACAATGAACATAAAGATATTAAAACAGAATAATATAAGAAGGGAATAAAGCCAGGTACCAAGAAAAAGCACAGCAAACTAATCTAAAAAACTCATATTAGGGTAAAAATAAACATCTGGAACCTTGCCAGATGAGACCTGATCAATTTAAAGTTGCCCACATTCTATTTCACTGAGCAACACACAGATTGCATCAAATTAAACAATTAACATGAAATATCTGAACAGCACCTCTGGTACTTGATGGTACGGAATAAAAACATACTAACAATTCTTTTGATACATAGTGCACCACCGAGGAAAATACAGAATTTCAGTACACCTTAAGGAAAACTTCATACTTTGGCTGATTAAAAAACCACACACACACAAAATCACCCACATTTGTTCCAGAAATCTTCAGTACGCCTCATTAAAGCCGAGAAAGAGAGGCAGTAAAACAGAGGAGATGGCTTGAGATTTGCAAATGATAGTGTGTTGCTCTGGTTTAAGATAAACCTGCTACTCCACACACCCTCCAAAAGCCCTTGTAATTCCACACTGGCTTTGTAAATTTACCGATTTAACACAGAAGACAGACTGACAGCCTCCACCACCATTTCTCACATATCTCTTAGTATTTACTCAGAAGCAGCAAAGCAAAGGGCATAAAAATTAAGGCTAAAACTGTGCTCAAGCTTTTATTCCTCAATCCTCTGTCAAAGACACAGCTTAAGGAAAATGTACTTAATTTTATACTTAGTCTCAGTAGAAAAACTGGACTTGACCAAGCAGGAAGCTATCACAGTTGTTTTTCCGCAGGGTTAAACTCATCTTTAATTGGGAAATATCTAATTCTACAAAGGCTGCAGCTTAGTAACCATGCACGCTTAAAGCACAAGAGTAAATAAAGGAAAATAGTCTCCTTTTAAATGGCCGGTGTAAGAAGCTTCAAAGCAATCCTGAAATTCAGTTTGGAAGAGAATCATGACAAACTGATTTTTTTTCCCCCACTAATTTAGAAAGAAAACAACAACCAGCACCACTGTCATTTACTCTATTAAATAACAAACCAAATGCAACTGGTTTCAGTCATGACCAGAAAAAGAGACTCATTCTATTAAGACAGTAAAATAATTGGGCTTTTTTCAGCAATAGATTTTTATATATTAACTTTGTCAGAAGATTCAGAGCATTCACCTGCTGCATGTCACAGCAAACACAAGTGCACTGCAGGTGTGGAATATTTACAGGCAGCAGAAACAGTACATTTAACCTTACATTAATTCAATTATGCCTATTGACCCTCAGGTCAAATATCCAGTCAGACAAAATGTGACATCAGTCACTCAAATATTTCAAAGCAATTTTAATGGGGGAAGTTGGTGTGGTGGTTTTTTTTTTTCATTCCAGGGTGGAAAAATAGGGAAACGAAAGGATTAGGAAAAACCACAAGGCCATACTGACATTTCTCAGTGGAAATCAAATTGAATAGGAACAGTGACATCACAACTGCCAGGGAAGAACAGCATCTCTAAAAATAAATAAATACTACACTGGTACCTATAGAAAGGTAACTCTGCACATGCGGATCATTTGACGTGCTGGGGAGATGCTCTCTGAAGACTACACAAACAACTTTAGGCCATTTGAGCTCAACAACATCAGATAGCGGGTTTTTTTCCCCCCAGAGCTTAATAATGCCAATTGAATACATAACTAAACATAGCCCAAATTGTTTGTAATCTGATTTCGAATTTGGCACGGTCAGTTCTTCAACAGGATTCAAAATGCTGAGACACCACGAGCTTAAACAACCAGCAAAGCCATAATGGAAAAAGAAAACACTGTTTATTCACCGATGCCCTGAATTTTGTAAAAAAGCCTCTAGTTTGGAAAAGTAAAGCAGATTATATGTACAAACTAATTCTTCCTATCTTCTATCACAGTGCTTTCAGAAGTGGGATTTTCTGCCAATGCTGATGAAATACGTCAGCCCCTCAGATGTACTTCGGAGAATTACAAGCACGATCAGTTTAATCTAGTGTGTCTTGGTTGCTTTAGCATCCCCATTTAAATATGAGGCGAGTGTTCAGAGATAAAAGGTTTTTAAATGTAACCTCTCAGAAAATGATACACTGTCAATTGCCTTTTCAAAAGTGCATTTTAGTGATTCTTTTCTTGCATTTGGGGCAACACAAAATAATGCAAATCTGGGGCATGCAGACTTGGTAGCTGTCAAACAGCCAAGCGAGTCACTGAAATCTCCAATCTAATACTCAAATCACAAATTTAGCTGTCTTAGAGAAACAAAAACTTAGAACAGAGCGTCCTAGATGCAAAATTAAATGTACACCAAACACTGGATATTTTTTCTTTACTCATGTCAATCAATTTGCATAAAACCGCCTTTAGAACAGATAGCACAAGTTGGAAGTTCCTAAGAGCATTTTATTATCTCATTATCAATGAATTCAAACTGATCCGAGTCTGTATTAGGGAAAAAAATGGTATTCTGAGTACTTCAATACATGTTCTACTTCAAAAAGTTCCTTCAAACATGAACAATTCATATACTAAAATGAATTTTAAAGCAGAAAATGTACAACATTACAGGACTTATGATCGCTGCTTAAAGCATTTTCCATTTAAGCACAAAATTCCTTAAACTAAAGATGCAACAGTAAATAACTGGTTGCTTTTCTGTGTTGGATCTTCAGTAGGCAGTGCAAAGGTTTTTTCTTTCAATTATACCTTAGGAAAAAATAGGAGGTTTCTTGTATGCTGCTAATAAAATGTCAAATTAATCACTAGTTAATTTATGAAGAAATAATTACTCATACTTAAACTCAAACTACAAAAATAACAAATTCTTAAATAATCAATCCCAAATAGGAGAAGTCTCCTCCTACTGCTGGATGGTCCCTGTAATATTAAGAAAATACTCAAGTTTCAATAAGTTCATTATTGTTTCATGGGTGATAATAAAATAGACCATATGATGGACTCAGCTGATCCTCTTGAGAACTGAGTAAATTAAAGTTCATAAGAGTTAAGTGAAGCTTCAAGTAGCCTATTTTTCCTCACTGGAATAAAAAAAAGGATTTTAAAGTTTCATTGTTTCTGGCCTTTCCTTGCTTACAAACAGTATCAGTAATACGAATTTAGTGTTATTTGTTCTGTTTTCTCCAGATTAGCAAGGAAGACTAACAGTCAATGGTTGAAAACAATAAAAAAATTCCTTGGCTAAGCATTTAATGAAGTTCCAATTGTTGTCCAAGGTAAGACTTGTAGAGAACAGCTGATATTTTCATCTCTTAAAGTGGAATAAGCCATTGCTGTTGCATTTCCTTCCCCTGCTCACACTCAGCAACCTCAGCCAAGCCTTTCCCTGGTGCAAGCTTAGGCTTTGTGCTGGCTGCTCCTTGGAGTCTGCTTTGAACTGCAAGCAGGATCCTGGATTAACTTTAAACAAATGCTCAACACTAAGAGTAGAAACCACCCTGATGATTTGTGTAATGCACTCACAATTTAAAACAATAAAAATAAAAGCCATGCTCCATCTAGAAGCAGTAAGGTAGATTTCTACCCCTACACACTATTTAGGAAAAGTATTTTATCTGGATAAATAACCATAATTTCCCCAAATATCTCCTTTAGTCAAGAGGTGCACTTGAAAAAGTGTTTTCAAATGTCATTTTTGTAGATAGCAAGAACATTAAACTTGGTATAAATATTGCAAGCAAAGGCACACATATAAAATTGTTTTAAGGATTACACATGACCTAGAATTTGAAAAATCATTGAATGGTTCTTTTTTCCAGTTTGCGAAGTACTGAGAAATGCCTCTACATTTAAGAACACATTCAAATATATTCAGGCAAAAGAGAGTTACTTAACAGGGACATATACAAAAACTCATAGCAATTTCTCCCCTCTGGGATTATTTGTGTGAAGTCCCTATTTAGGAACAAATTCAGATATTAATGTACATTTTCATGCAGAAAAGAAGACACCAGTATGTGCCAAGTTGTCTGAAAAACAAAAACAGGCTTTCTTAAAAATGACGTCTCAAAACACTTGAAGAGAATTATTTTTGCATAACAAGCCAGGAGGAAATCCCAAGTGTTAAGAGATGACAAGAGTGTTAATGCCATTAACATTCTTTGAGCACTCCATGTCAGTGTGTAATTGATGTCCTGCAGCCCAGTCACTCTGAGGGGGGGGGGGAAAGGTTCCCAGGCATTTCCAGATGCTGCGATCCTGCTCTGGAGCGCCTTTGTTCCTGCCCCCCCGGCCTGCTCTAGGGGACTCTGCAGCACAGCCCCTACGAACGAGAGCACCGCCAGCTGATGGTTAATGCACCCGGAATATCTGACATTCTCAGGGCATAAAAGCTCCCCACACACACACATAAAGCAGACTTCTCCCCAGATCATTTCCGTACAATTGAAGTACATCAAGTAAGGAAATAAAACCCCTCACATTCAGTTGTGAAGCAGTAATCATTATCAGATGGAACTGGGAGCATAAATACATATCAAGCGAGAATACATGCCTTGCAGGAAGGCAGCTTTTTCATTTCATAAAAAGGATTCTGTTCTAATGAATGGTGTTCCTTACTGAAAATTAAAACTAGTTCACAAATTGCTGCTGTTCCATTTAATGATAAGATGAATGCACAGTGCTTTGAAATTTTTTTATCTGCAGCAATTTTTGCTCTTTCATTCATCATTCCCTTAATTTTGAAATTCTTTAAAAATAAGCTTTTAATTCTTCACATGTATGCAATCAGAAGAAATGTTAGTTAGAAATGACAGCATTTATTGCTCTGGTAGGCTAAAGATTTTAATAAGATTAGGCATGTTAATGTCTCTTAATAGGGTAAATGATACAGCTGAAAACCAGAAAAGCCATATAAACTCTTCATTTAAAGACATGCCAGTACATCTAGGACACACTATATAAACACATTAATGTCAGATAGTTTATAAAAGACATAATGGTCCAAAAGCAACACAGCCAAATTCATTCTCTCTAGGCAGCAGGATAACAAAAAGCATGAACCCAATCACCAAGGCCGTGCCCTCCTGCCCCCGGCTCTACCCCTTCTGCCCTCCCCTTGAGAGCTCCTGTCTATTTTCTAGAAGAACAAACTTCTGTCATTGAGTGTGTGTTGGAAGGCGGAAAGAAGGGTATTTATTATTTATGTATTTATAGTTCTAAGTCAAGATTAATTAAAAAGTTAATTCTGTACAACTTTCCATTTATTCCCTCTGAAATTGCTTTCCATTCTGTTGTCTTTAATCTTTGTTAATAACATTTACATTGAAACTCCATTAATCTGAGTATCTTTCTCAATCCCCAACCAGACACTCACGTTTTAACATCACTGAAAAGAAACCAGTGCATACACCTACAGCAAGTAAATCTAAAACTCACAGTTCTGCACTTAAAAAAAAAATAAATAAAAATCTTCAATTAGAGGCACAAACACTGAATTAAAATAAGGAGTGAAAGCCAGACTTGGCTTAGTCTGTAATTACTTTTCTAAACTGTTGAATCAGGCTCCCCAGTGCTGCATGAGCAGGGCTAATTATAAAAGAAACTTCTCACATTTAAAGTTGAATTATTTACAAATTGTTCTTCAAGTAAAGTGCAATTCCAGCCGTGGATTGGATCATAAAAAAGTTGTCTTAGGAATCACACGTAAGTTATTTAATACAGCAAGAAATTCACAGAAAGAATATTTTATTTTTTTTCTTACCCACACTATATTCTACTCTGTGTTCCAGCAGAGCTGTAACACTCCTTTTGGAATCCACTATTTCTTGTTGCCAGCCATACAAGTGGGCTTCAGGATCCCTGGGACCATTCCTTAAAACTCAGGCAATTAAATACCCGCAGAAATCCCAATACAAGGCAGACAAACTAAAATGCCAGCACGATGGCAGGACAGCAACTACAAAAATCACTTGAGAATCCCACCGAACTATTTACAAACAGTGACCTCCAGAAGTCCCCAGTGGTCACTGCAAACAACACAGACACGCCTTCACAAGACTCAGAATCTGTCCCAGCAAGGGGTAAACACGGAAATAAGGTTTTACTAAGGGAACACAAAGTTGCACTGCAGCGGTGGTGCTAACTGAGGCAGTTTTCTGATGCAGAACAAATAAACTATATTATAGGCTTTACTTGACGTGCCTATGAAGCTACAAAATTAATCATTGAACCAGGTATTGAAATAACGTACTTCGCCAAAATGAGTCTTTCAAATGCATATTAAAACAATACAAGACTTGGTGGGGGAAAGTCCTAAAGAAGTGAATCTACTTTGTTATTACAGATAAATATAAGCAACCTCATCACAGTATGAAAATTGTCATATGCAGGAAGAGATAGCTGCTAACAAACAGGTCCCAAAAAACTTCAAGAGTTTTCCTACACAGCAGAGTTTATACTAGCTGCATTTTTAAAATCATGATTGTATAATGTCATAAAATATATGCTTGTAGTTTAAAAGAAGCTCTGAAGTTGACAGTGGCATTATTTGTTAAGACCATTGTGTTCCCTGGAGATAACTCAGATGATCATACTATATCTTAGTTATTAATTGCTTTCATTTAGCTGCCTATAGTCTTACTTTAATTATGAAATATTCAGATAGCACATATTCCTCAGTTTCTAACCAATTAAAATGTATAAAAATAACCTTTTGACACGAATCATGCTAGGAGACTGCAGTCAAATCTACATTCTTTGAATTCTAACAGCTATAATTCAAAAAATTTTAATCAATATTTATCTGAACATATTACTTATGCAGTCTATCACAATTTTTAAAACATATTACTCTTGCTCTTTTTTTTTAATTCCTAGATTACCTTTAACTTAATTTTAACCATTCAGGAGTTACATCCAGTAGTGTGTACCAAGATGAAAGCCTGTACCTGCTAAATAAAATATTGATTAAGTGAAATGAAGAATTATCTTGCTTAGAAATTAGCCAAGTAAAAAAAAAACACTAAATGAAAATATAGGTAGAATTTCCATTCATCTTTTTGTCACTCACGGTACCAAAAACTTAGTTGTTAAAAAAAAGTGAAGAAAAGCTCAGATAACTTAATTTCTGACATTGATTTTGCTTCTGGATTATAAATATTAATCAATCTCATTATTTTTTTTACTGTCATTGATCTCACACCTTGGTATGATACCAGCAATATTCCTTTCACGTCCTCTGAAGAAGGTCCCATCCACAATTACTGATAAACAGCTTTGCTTATTACAGGAAACAGGAAAGAGAAACTATGCCTTGAATTATAGTCTGACTCCTGCATCCTAAAACTCTCTAGTGAGACATCTCAAATTTCCTGAAACACTCAAGTACTCAGAGAGATGTTCAGCCTGAAATTCTTTAACCTTCTAATCTCACTATGTGCCATCAACAACTAATCTTCAACCAGATGACAGAAAAAGGGAAATACATACTGAAGACCTGGGTGTCGTTTTTCCACCCTTAACAATTATTCCTCAATCTAATAAAAAATACAGGAGTGTAGCAAACTTGAAAATACTCTATGATAAGCAGAAACAAATTTGAATATCTGATATAATGGGAGATGACTTTCTAAAAAAGAAACTCAGGACTTATCAGGTCATCTCTTAATTATGCAAACAGAAACCCTTAGGTAGAATCAGTTCATTTCTTACAGGCTTATCTCTTTTGTCAAGCCACCAAATCCACTAGTTTGATAAAAGCTGTCAGGCACCCACAGTTGCAGGTGCCTATTTTAATTACCTGGAGCTGGCAATCTACCTGTGACACGAAGGCACATGCACTAAAGCAAAGCTGCCCAGGAGACCTGCAACAATTCATTTTCAAAAATTTCACAGAACCCTCCTACTCTTGCCAATACGAAGAAGAATTAGTACATTAATGTTTTTCAACTCTTTTGCATGGTGAGACAATCTTTCTTCTGCAAGAAATTCTAGTGATAAACTGCAGAGAGGAACAAGTTAAATATTACCTACTTGGCTCTTTTTTCCCTACTAAATCATTTGAGCGATGCCAATCACTTTTATAAATAAATACATAGGTAGCAAAAATACAAATGGCAAAGCATTTACTCAACACAACTGAAAAATAATTTCTACAAGGTGTAAACCAGAGCTATGAAGCTTAACAAGCAAATACGGTTGTAAAGGTGCATTTCAGAGGGGTGGTTTCATTTCTGAACAAAAGTGGGGCTAACATTAGAGAGTTCAGCCTACACACAGGGTGACAAGGCAGAGGACAATTACCAGGCAATATTAGAAGTTGTTCCGATGTGAATGTATCTCAAGGAAATAATAAGCTTTTTTTTTAATAGCAGAACTGATAACTGTGATTACTAGTAGCAAGTCTCTTAACCTTGCCAAGTAAGACGAGGTGGAAGGGAATATGTAAGGAATAAGAAACAATTTTCCACTTAGTCAGGAGTTGTCTCCCTTAAGCTACTTAGCTGCAGTCTTGTCAGAAACTTAAAATAAATCCATACAGAGAAGATATTAAATATCTTCTTCCGAAATTCTGTCACTGAATCCATTCAGATGGTAAATCCTGCTAAAACTGACTTTCCAAACACACAGTAGTTGGGAGAAGCTCTTGGATACATCCACCTGCTAAATGTGATGAGAAGCTGTGAATGGCTCAGCTTTTTTTCCTTTGAAATACTCACAAACCCTTGACTTCAGCCTGGTCGTAGTAAGAAAGAAGAGATGTCACATGAACTCTCCAAGCTTCTATAAATGCACAGAATGCCTTGGAATTGGCCACATGCCAAATGTTTCCATATATATGTATATACACACAAATGTGCTTTGTGAACAATAAAAACCTATGAATTTCTTCTAAGGAAAAAGGGCTTTTGCTTAGTCTTTGTTGCAGCTTTGTGAGCTTCTTGTATCTATTAGTATACTACACTTGTTACTTTATACTTTGGAGCAATAGTAAAACTGGCAATATAGAAATTCTGGAGAGAAAGCAAGCTAGACAGACATCAGACAGTATGCTCCCACAGATTTTAAATAGTGCTTAAAGAATCTACAGGCTCTATTATCTACAGAAACAAAAGGGCAAAACACTTCTGACTGCAAAAAATGCAATTATTTCCCTAAAAGGACTCGTTAAAAACTAAAACCATTAACAAAATTCTGTATGTACTCTGCCCTTCAAAAAAACACCACATCTAAAACTATCAGCTTTACCTGCTGATACTTTTCTAAAAGTTACTCAACAGTTATTATTAAAATGATTCTTTAAGGTACAAAAAAATATCCCCATATTACTACCTTTCTGACTGGTCAATACAACTCCTTCCTTCTGGAAAGCTCTGTGGTTTCCCCCTTGGAAGTGTCATTATAGATGCTTTAAGTTCTACTCAACTCTATATTTTCTTACATTCAGCACATTCTCTGATGCTGTTTTCTCTCTGCTCTAGAACAAAAGCATGAAAGACAACACGAAAAATCTACTTTCAAGTGCTGTAAATACTTAAGCAGACAATCTGACTGTTCAGTTCACCAGTGAGAACAGGCAAAAAGGATATGCTCATCTTTTCCACAAACTTATCGTGTTCATCCTGTGTTTTAGGGAAATTCTCAATGTCATTTTCTAGCCGCTGGATCTGGTGGTTCATGGAATCAAGGTTGCTCTTCAGAGTCTGGGCTGAAACTAAGGAAAAAAAAAAAAGGACAATGAGTAAAAAGTTTCCAGATTCCAGACAGGGTATCAGAAGGGGAAAACACAATGTCAGTATAAATAGTCTTTAAGAGAATGATTCCATTAAGTAGATTCATATTTTTCTGAATTACTGCTCATAAAAATCTTGCCCTTCATAAAAATTAAGTGAAAATATCTACTGTAATATACCAGATCATCATATTTAACATTGAAATGTCACCACTTAATTCTACCATTGGTTCTAATTATTCAATATCTATTTAAATTTATGGCAAAAATTCTAATATTTCATTCTTTTAAATCTAATTCAAAGATTAAAAACTAACTAGAGTTCAAAGAGATTTTACCTTATTAATGCATGTACTTGGTTAAATGAATGATCTTGTTATTAACACGTATTTCTGTTACAGGAATGATTTAAGGAATAGACATGGAGGAAAAAAAATTAAATATTTTTCTTAGATTAAAATTAAACTGATTTCTAGAACCCAGAGCTGTGAAACCCTGTGCTAATGGCAAAGATAGGTCTGAATAATAAAAGCTCCTGAAAATCAAAAAAAAGTAAAGGACTAGCAGTACAGCATACAAAAACCCCAGAGAGGCTGCTCTAAAGAAACCCTGCTCACCGTGTGACAGGCTGCTCTAATGCAAGCCATTACTTCTGTAATTTGTATTAAACAACCACTAATTGAGACATCGTGTGAGAAATCACGACAGCACAATGCTGAAAGTGAAGCAATACCACACCACAAAGAAATTCCAGAACAGGAGCAAAAGTGACAGTCTCTGCAGAGAGTAATTTAATTACAATTAAACTGTAATATTAAAAGTAACTGAATGCCTAATACTGAGTTTTGTGGCATAATCCGTGAGATTCACTTATCATCCTCAGTTTTATCATACAGAGCAATTTGATAAACGTTTCCTCTTAATTAGAAGATGCATTTGAGAACCAAAGTCTGTCCTGCCTTGTCTCCTCCTGCACAGCTGACAAACCCGTGCCTTCCAGCGCAGACACCCCACCCCAGCACGGCTTTCCCGGAGCACTGCAACATTGGCACCATTTCACCTCCTTCCTCTCAATCGATCGCTTCGAGTACCCTTCGTTTCAGAGCAAATTTATACTCCACCAACCTCTCAGCCTTTAGTGACAGGGTACTTCTCACCACGACAGTGTCACAACCAACTCGGGACGGTGGCACTGGAGGGGGGAACATCCAGCACGTCCCCTGCTCCTCAACAGGGGCCCAGCCAATGCCCTTCATCAACCACACACACCTGCCCGCCAGAGCCAGCGATTCTTAGTGCAGTCAGGATCAGCACGTGACTTCAGTTTTTAAGGGGCTTCTGCTTTTAGTATCTTTTGATGGCAAGTGATTTGTCCAAAACTTCCACTGATTATTTCCTAAAGAACTGTTGGTTTTTCTGTTTCATTGCAATTTAAAAAAAAAAAAAAAAAAAAAAAACACCTGTGCTGTGACTACATGACATTAAACAGTGGAAGGAATGAGAGTCAAAATGGCTTGAAAAACAATATATAAAAAATAAAAATCTGGCAAATAAGGAAGCTGTTCCCAGAACAAAAATCAATTTCTGTATTCTATGACTCGTATCAGCCATAACACCGATTTCATGAGCATGTTGAAATCCATAAGGCACCAACACAGCTGTCTTTATCACTGCCATTATCCTGGTTTTATTTTCAATTGTATCAGTTTTATACTGGGTACCAAAGGAACTATTAATCATGTAATCTTAAAATTAGAGTGAAACAGCTTTTCATCTTAATTCTGCTGGGGAGGGAGGGGTGGAATCTCTAGTGACCACAGCACCCTCGCAGTTATTAACCTCACATTCGAGAGTTAACCTTGAAATCAACCACTAAAAACAGTCTGAACAATAAACATTAGCAAAGCTTTTAGGTTATGGTTGCATCAGTTCCATCATTGGATATTATGGTCAGAAAGGAGCACGCATTTTTGCTTGAAATGAACTTGAATTACTGTAATATTTTTAGAGACTGTTCCATAGCTTGATGGGGAAACAACACAGAAGGAAAATGATACAAGTGCAAAGGAAATGAGGAGGATCCAAATGGTCATTTTGTTTGTAAAATGAACAGCAGCTGGTAAGAAAATAGGCAACATAACATGAAGTTTAACTGTTTATAGCAATTGGAAAATACTGAAATGCACGACCACTTAGCAAGGTTATTTTTGCCTGAAAATTAAAAGTCTTAATAAGTCTTAACCTTTGTGATTAAAATGGATGGAAACTGTTCTCAGTAACTGTTCTATAAAACTAAGCTCAGGAAACACTAGATTAGGTGCATATTGACTTGCAAAGTATGAAGGAACTCTACCCAGGCAAGACGGCCGCACCCTATGGATGTGCTTCCCATAACTAACTTCAGTGTCCACCCTCGATTATCAAAAAAAGCTGTAGAATATGCAATTTTGTTCACTTTCTTTTTGCCTAGCCCAGGGATATGTTCAAGTTTCTGCTCAAACAATTTATGAAGTTGTTGTTCTGCAAGACAAACTTAACAAGATGACAGAAAAGGAAACATATATATATACACTATAATAAAATATATGCATTTCCTCCCATAAACCCTTTTATTAGTGATTTACTACTTGAGTAACATGTAGAGGAGACAACACAAATTCCTTTTACTTCCAGCAAAAATCATGCAAATTTCTTAAAACTCTTGCAAGGTTTTAATTTATGAAAGCATAAATTCTACTTGCAGCAAAAGCCATTTCTTTAAAACCATTTCAAAATGCACATAACTAAACAGCCTGTCCCACTGTAAGCTGTGGCTCACAAGATAAAGGCTTGTTGACCTTCAATTTACCCATCATTCCGCACGAAAATTAGGCATCTTAGCAGAACCAGTCTGAAAAATCTCCATGAAAGGCAGGGTTTGGTCTTCAGTGGCACACAAACACTGTGCAAGGACTGTTACTGCGAAAGCCTCTCTCAAGCAGCCAATCCACTATTATCCCATTTAATGTTGCAGCAGGAGAGAGCAACCAACTAAATCCAATATACAAATATCTGACTTCAAGGTAGGAACAATTAGGCAAACAGAGAAAATGAGCAAAAAGAAGGGAAAGACGAAATCCACCAGCAGCAAGAACCAGAAGAAAACCTGTCCATAACCCCCAGACACTCCAGGATGAGCAGACACCCCCCCCCACCCCGCCTCCCCCTCCAAAAAAAAACAAAACCATGGCAGCCTAGAGGATACCTGAACAATTTGCCACTTTTCCAAAGTAAAACATATAAATAGCAGTGAACAACCCACCTCACCACACTCACAACTTGACAAGAGAATGAAGACCCCCATTCACAGTGGAAAGGTCAGCATTTAAGAAATAGCAAAGTTTGAGAAGTCAAAAGAAACTCAAAGTTGCTGACAGAGGGAATAGTGGAGAGAGATGGTATAAGTGACTTTAAAAGAGGATTATTTGGATTCCTATATAACGGGTTCAGAAAAAAAAGGAACAGACAGGAATGTGACAATATGTCTCTGAAAAAAGAATTTATGAGACACAGAAAAAATCCAACACTAGAAGTTAAACACATATGTTAAAATTCGCTACAGCACTGTCACACAGAACCACTGTAACAGAGAACTAACAAGAACAAGGTGATGTGTATTAATATACCGTCCAGATTATTTTTCATGTCAGCAGAAGACTAATATAAGCACTTAGACCTATCAATATTCTTTCAGCACAAGTCCTGAATGAAACTCAGTTAATCATGCATCATTAAATCTGTGACTGATTAAAAGATTATTCTGTATATTATTATTTCTTCATAATAGAAATTCAGTCACTGAAGAGATGGCATAATGTTTTTTTGACATGAAAGGTGATAATTTCCTTCACTTCATTATTTTTCCTATATTCATCCCTCCTCTACATAAAAACCAGTCCTTTCCACTTATTTTGGAGAAAGCAGTTGCACAGTCTGCACGCTAAGGAAGGCTTAGTGAGCGTCTGCTTTAGTCCCAGGAAAATGCTCCAAGCAGTTAATCTCCTGTTGATATCCAACACTAGCTGGTCCCTGTAGCGAAGCTAAGCATTTTGTATTTACAGTAATACAGCAACAGCACCAAAGGGCACACTAATCCTTTCTAAAATAAGATGGCATCAGACTAAGAGTCCTCCCCATAAACAGAGCTGAAATGATACATTTTGATTAGGTGCAGTATCTCTTGCATAAGAAATGTAAAGGGTTTCTGATCATGATGCGCAACTGGGATGGCCATGATCATGGTTAGCAAAAAATCTGAAGTGAGAGCCAACAACATAAATTACTTCAGTAAGCAAAAGCAAGTCAGTATGAAGCAAATGAACTTGTGGATTTTTAAGTCTAGACAGTATTTGCACCATAACTGCATTCTGAGCATACTAATGACTATTTACTTCTTGCCGCCTGAGGGCAGATGGAAGTAGTCTTTCACAAAAGATTGAAAAGCAGTTTGAGGGGAAATGGGTGAGCAAGTACATAATCTCCAGGAATTACAATCATTGATTACTCAATTCATATCAAGTAAGTTTCTATTTATTAAGGCAATAAATGTTCTGTGGGAGTTGGGTGAGCAGTGCTGCTGCAGCCTCATTAAGGACTGGGAGTGACTCAACGTACACGTGTATGCGCATCTCACAGCACGCCTATATATTCTATGTGTGTGCATATATATGCACAGGTACTGGGCTAAATACATCTCACAGGGAAATACATGAATACATTTATATATCTGTTTTTGTGTGATACAGGTGTGCCATAGGAACTCAGACTTGTATGTGTAGGTATATACATTAGTGTGTGTATACACACACATCTCTGATATACCTGTCCCATGCAAAGCAACTCACATTTGAAGCTTCATGGTTGAACAGCTTCCAGACTCTAAAGCAGGACAGCTCCCTTGGTATGTTATCTCTCAAGTAATTAACATGGGAAGAAAAATTAAAGTGGAGATAGAACATGCATTATTTCTTTGATCAGAAATAAGGCCTTTGCTACATGCCAGTGTGACACACCTAGAACAAACTTCAACAGTAAAAATAACTCTGTATTGAAATGCTTTTGCCAGCAGGGACACCGAACTTAATCATTACATGTTCTGAAGAATAGACTAGAGGAAGAGTGAAGACAGGTGGCATCAAACCAAACGTATTATTCATAACAAGCAAACGCTCCTGAGCTACACATTTAACAAAACTAAGGCAGAAGTACAGAAGTATTGCAAAGTACACGATTAGGCTAACTATCAAGATTTCAAGGCAAAAATACAACTAAGGTAAAACAAATTATTGTTAAGTTTCTAAGCTCAAAAGAAATGTTACAAATGCTTATGGGATGGAGCTTTAAACACCTTGGGGTGAAAGGGGAAAAATAGAGAGTATCTTCACTAGCATGGGCATGTGGCCATTCTCCTCTTCCAAAAAATGGGAAAGACTTCTGACACAAGGTTCTTGTGCATAACAATCAAACCATCATGCATAGTAGACTTTTTTACCCTCTAAGTATTACACAGAATTTCCCCTGCACCTCTTAAAGTTTTGGAATAAGAGCAGGTCTGCCCAAATGACAACGTTTCCCTTGTAAGTTCAACAATGATAAAACAATTGGGGACTGACTTCATTGCTCTGTCCATTTGCAAGTAGAGGTGAATCACAAGTGTATTGTAAAAGCCCTTTGTAAGAAGTTTGGCCCCAAGTAACTCTTGGTTCAGTTTAATGAGAGGTTCAGTCCAAGGCACTAATTATCTCTCAGTCCAAGATCATGTTTAACGAGCCATGTGTGTGCAGCAGCTCTAGATTGCAGTATTTTTCTCCAGCTATACAGAGAAGGGAAAGGTACTTATCAATTCCTATCCAAAACAAAATCTCAACTGAATCAAAACCTAAAATCATCACACTACAGATGTTTACAAATGTATATGACATTTTTATATGTCTTATCACAGAGAAAAATAGATATATCTGATACAAGTCAAAAAAAGGATGGCACAGAGATTTTAAACACACATCTGGTGAGGAAACGTGACACACAAGCTAAAATGTTAAAACCTGTATTTTGGGTATAAACGATCAACAAACTTTCAGCTTCTCAGAACAACAATGCCAGCCATACAGAGCGAGAAACCTCCTTTCCAAAGCCCAGCAGAGAGCAAAGCCATGGACCTCGTAAATGGTCCATCAGAACATCCAATCCCCCTCTTGCTTTGGACAGGTCATATTATTCAACTCAGTACTGACTTAGAATTGTTTTACAGTCAAATCTACTGACATCAAAAGACCCGTTTTCTGAAAAGTGAGAATAGCACTGCATTCAACAGCATTCTCCTGGCAATATGGATATTACCTTCAGAGCACTCCCAAAACTCCCTGTACTGTGATGTTCATTTAATTCCAAAGGTCTTTCAATATCTTAAAATTAAGAGTTTATTTTGGAAATGAAGTTTATAATTACAAAATCAGTATCTATTAATTGAGCACACTGATGACAAACTCCTGGCAAGGGTATAAGGCAAACTGTGAGGCAGAGGGAAAGGTAAAGAGAAAGTAAGGAATACAAAGGGAAGGAGCAAAGCTGTTGTTCCTAAAAACTCAGAGAAGGTGTTGAGCAACTTCATCCAACAGACCTCCCTTCACGCTGTCAACTTGTATCAGGAGCTTGGCCTTTCCAACAACCTGAACCAAACCACTTGCAGAGGCACAACAACTTTGCTCACACCAATGGCAGTGCAAACTGAACACCAGAGAAGGAGGAAAAGAAAGAACAAGCTCCCATTTTGGAGTTATCACCTCTCTCTAGTGGCTTGTATTAAGGAATTCTCAATGGATTGCAGAACTTAATAAGACATTTAAAATAATCTTCCATTCTGAACTGGTTTAACTACAGCCAGAGATTCTTAAATGCTTTCATTTCTTTAATAAGCAACAGCCCATGAGAGTCATTTGGACTATTCTTTCATTTTGCCCTTGGTATTTACACTTCAGGAAGAGAAGTGTAGCCTTAAAATGCAAGCCATATAAAAAACTGTTTAATGAAGAACCCAAATTGCAACTTCAAAATTCCCAACGACCATGATACTGCACACCACTGATCATACTTTAGATGAGATCAACTAAAAAAACCCTCAGAATCTTCATAGACTGGGAAAATTCACCAAGTAATCCTGCAGAGTGCAAACCAATCCAGAATCCCACCAAGTTTCCAACAAGCTATCTTTCCAAAATTACTCCTTGGAACTACAACACAAAAACTATCTGTGAAGTTGCTGCCTCCCCTCCCTAACGCCTGTCAATGAGGGAGTACACGCCTGTCGGAAAACTTTTAATGAGCTGATGCACAACTATCACCAATATGGTGATGCTTTATGCAAATACAGGAGTGTCAGGAGAGAAAAGAGCCTTCTAGTATTTGATCCACCTACTGTGTATTTACCAGAGCCAGAAAAACAGACAGAGAGCTCCTGACATTCCAATGTTTCAGTTTATGTGAATGAAAACAATGACACAAGTCTGCGTACAGCGCAAGATTTTCTTGTGATTATGATGTAAAGTGCCAACTTCAGATTCTCTCAGGGAGAGAAAAGTCACAGATGCAGCATTAACTTCCTCATGCCAGAAGGCATTGTCTGTTTTATACCCACTAATGTGCCAGATTGGGCAAAATCTGTTTCAGCCACTTAAACTGTGCAAGGTGGAAAACACTGCAGATCTCTTTGTTAAAACACAGTTTCCTCTACTACAACGAACTATAAAACTTTTGTTTGACAGATTAATGGCTACTAATTATGAGTATGTTTTTAATTGCTACACTTCAGAGTGACAACAGCACAGAAAGTTTTAAAATATTTCCCCCATTCTAAGCTTATGGCATTAAATCACAGTGAAGTACCTGTATAAAATTTTAAATTTAATATTTTATTACATTATTTGTAAGAATATATTAAGCACATACATATTCGCATTCCACAGTGCTTCTGATTGCTAATGCCCTTTCTAGAGAGATACCTCAACCATCAGAACCATATGCTTGCAAATTAAAGAAATTAATTCCAATGTCAACATGAGCAAGATATCTGTCCTCCTGTTATTAGTACTTCTCAGTCCACTACACAGACCTAATTCCTCCCCACTAGGCATCTTACACTTGATTTTACTCAGAATGCGCTCTGCTTCTAACAACACCATAAAAGAACTAAGAAGTGACACATTTTTCTATCAGGTACAGAATTCAGTATGTTAATGGATGAAAAAAGCCCTCTATTTCTGAAAGAGACTATTTATTCATATATATATATATAAAATATATATATACCACATTCACAGAAAAGCTCAACTTGATATGACTTTACACAGCCCAGAAACTCCCATTCTTGGCAGACAAAGAAAGCAGATAACAGGGATATCAGGAACTGTTAAACTTCAGAGGGCCTGGATATGATGCTCAATGAATAAAGACAAAGTTATATTTTATTTTTGTTTTATTTACAGGTTTAATGCTTAAACCATGAACTGTGATTTAAAATCGTTGCTCTTACAATCTGAAATTAAGTTGTTCTTATAAAATACATGGCTAATTTACTTTAATCATCCTAATTTTGTGTGTTACCTATTTCATTTTTGTGATTTCTGAAGGGCTTGATGCTCAGAGGAGTTTTAAGTTAAAATATATGTTCCTTTTCTAAGGAATGCCAAACTACACTTTTAACAACATGACTGTGTCAAGAAATCACAGACATGTTATCTGACTTGGACCTCTAGTTTGAAATTTTTCTTTACTGAACCCCAAAAAGGGATGGGAATTTGTCACGTATGGAATAAAAATCAGAGATTACAAACCGGTAAGAGCAAATACCATGAGAAGCAGCAACTGGAATGACAAGTGAACAAGGCAGAGAGGTGGAAAAAAAGGCTTTGCACAGTTTCAAAGGGAACCAGAGGAAAGCACTGCAGAGTGGGGCAAGGGAAGGGAGTATCAGAGCCATCAAAGAACGCAGCTGGTCACAATGCTGTAGTTTCTGTGTTGGTTTGCCTTCCATACCGTCTGCTTCAAGTGAGAAGAAATGCTTTTCCAATGATCTCAGTAGTTATCTGTATGACCTTTGCTTATACTTTCCAAAATAAAACTATTTCTCAATTTATTTTTCCTTTTCATAAACCTCTACGTTGATCTTCCATCTTTAAAAAGATCAAATATTTTATTATACCTAATATCAGATTATTGAAGATTTTAGTACATGCATGGGCAGTTCATCTAATCCCATTGACCTTTTCATATTAAAATCCCGTTTTATGCTTTATCTGCTATTTGTTAAAAAAAAGAATCAGCTGTTCAGATGCTGGTTCTTTATTCTTATATGAAAATTAAAGCTAAACAGGACTTATTTTTAAGTGGAACTGAGAATATGCACCCAAGATTCAAAAGAAGTTCAGTGGGTTAAGTCTAGCATTTGGAATGTTATGTACTGTTCAAACTATGAGGCTGCCTTCTGACTATGAAGCAAGAGCACACAGCTCATGTAATCAGACTGTCACCTGTTTAGCTCATATTTCCTTAGTTAAAATTCATGCAGAGCTACTATTTGCTGGTAAATTTTCTTCTCTTTTATGTATAACTAAGTGATGTCAAAGTCCTCATTTCCAGCAATTTATTCCAAAAGAGGCTTCCCACAGGAAAAATAAACCAAACTGTCCAACCCCGAAATCATTGGTTTATAAAACACAAAACAATAAATAGAAAGAGATAAGTCTCCTCCACGCAAAGCACATGAACTTCCTCCACAGAAAACACAGCACATGTGACTGAGCAGATGAACATTACCATTAACAAACCCCAAGAAATACCATGGGGAACAGTTGAAGCAACTTGCACAAATCACGTTTATTCTGCCAAAAATCTGCTTTGCTACAGAAAGCAAAGAAGGGCAGAAAGGGAAGTTTTGGTCATTAAAAATGAACAGTAATTTATGCTCTGCTAGAAGTCAGGAAATGTAATGAGCTTTTATCTTATGGAATGAAACAAATCTAACTGCAGTAAAATCGTTTTCATATGTATTCTAAGCATCAGGATTATTAGCAACTTTGCTCCCATTAATATGCCTTCTCTGTTTAGGATGCTACAGCTTAACCTAACTTGACTGACTCTTCTAGTTTAATTCGCGAAGTCAACTTACAAAACATCAGAGGCTTTGAATCAAACCATAAAAATCTCAGAGCTGCAAGGTTAAGGGTTAGCCACAGAAGAAAATTCATAAAGGATGATCAAAAGTGGCTGGTAAACCATACGACTTTATAAAGAAAGGAAGAAAAAGATTAAACTTAAAAAGTCACCTCCACAAAAGAATTATCAAGCAGCAGAAAACATGTTTAGAATTTAGATAAGATGCCAAACTGTTACTTGCACAAATATAATTAATGACTAAGTTACTCCACCATAGAAACATGGATTATTCTGAGCTGGACGGGACCCACGAGGATCACCGAGTCCATCTCCTGGCCCTGCACAGGAGAGCCCAAGAGTCACACCCTGCGCCTGACAGCACTGGCCAAATACTCTTTGGACTCCATCAGGTTGGTGCTGTGCCCTGGGGAGTCTGTTTAGTGTCCAACCACCCTGTTTAGTGTCCAACCACCCTTGAGGGAAGAAGCTTTTCCTGAGATCCAACCAAACCCGCCTTGACAAAGCTTCTTGCCATCAAGGCTGGGTCCAACACTGCCCACACAGCTGTGCTCAGGTGGAAGCAGCCAGCTGTGTGCTGTTTAAATGTGCACCTTTGTTCACATAATCTGGTACATTTGGGATTGTCATGGACAAGTTCACTCTTCAGTCTCCACCCTGCATTAAAACACAAAACCATCCCCACCCCTGTACAGGAAGATCAGGTCCTTTATTCCATGCCAATGAAGCAGCCAGGAAGACAGTGAGGAACAGAGACATTTATGTTTAATCAATAGGAATAAAATTCAGTTAACATGCAGGAAAAAAACGCAACAGTCAAAGACTTTCGTTTTTGCTGAGAAACAGCAAAAAAGTTGTATGATAAAGACACTCACATAACACTGGGAAGAAATCCGAGATGAAGTAACAGGAAAGTTTGGTTGATTGATGAACTATTCCCCACGTCCTTGGGGAAACAAGAGTTCTGCTGTCACTAGGCAGGAGTTTGAGATAGAAGAACACAAACTGAAAGCAAATGATGGCCTAATTAAAAAAGTATCTATCTAACAGCTAATCACTGAAGAGAGACTCTGACTGATAACACTGAAAAAAGGAGACAAAAATTCGCAGAAGAAAACCTTGATAGAGCAAGTGGAAATGTGCACCAACTTCTTCTCCCTTCTCTTTCCCTTTGTATTCTTGTGCTCCCCCAAGTATTTATGTTCTGATAATTCATTAATGCCCAGGCAAAATAAAAGTTTGTGTTACCTTTATCAAGGACTCTCACCTACCTTCACCTTTGACAATTCAGCAAGATGTGTGCCAAGCAGCACAGCCTATTCCACATGACCAACAAATGGAACTTTCTATCACATTCACCAGCCTACGCTGCTGACTGACCAGAAATAAAGTCAGTATTAATGACTGGCTGCGTAGTACAATTAAACTAGATATATTTCAAATACAGCCTGGCATTTTTACAAAGTATATTTGTTATTTTCTATCAAGTGTTAAGTGCACGTGCACACACAGTGCTCACTCTCAAACAACAAGACTTGAAGGGTTTAATAGCAAACTGAACTTAGTTCTTCTACTGCTGACATGACTTCTGAGAGGTGATTTTTAAGTACCTCATTGAAATACATTCCATTCTTTTCACAGCATACTTAAGAAGGAGTTGCTTTAGTACTGTTTTTTCCTCCTCACTTCTCAGGTCAATAAATACCAGAAAGGCGCATCCACATGGATTATCAATGCTTACAGGTTACATAATCCTACAATCTCAAATGAAATGTTGGAGGCATTTAATGCAAAGCAAACAACTATTACCCCTTTAGGTGCTTTATCTATTTGCTTACCTTTACTTGCACTCTCAACGTGCTGCAATTCATCAGGAAATTTTAAGATGTCCCGGTAATTCTCCTCACAGATTTCTGCCAGAAAATTCAACAAGGTTGTTTTCTGATCTGATGATTTTGTATCTCGAATCTAAAAAGTGAACACAGGAGAAAGCAAAGAGAAAAAAAAAAAATCAATCTTTTTAGTAAAATGTTTAAATAAAGTGAGTATTGTAGATGTAAACTCATCAGCAAAAAGGTACCTACACTGGTTGCCTGGAAATGAAACAAACTACTTAAAAAACTAAATTTCTTGAATTCTTCATAATTTAAGGCTACAAAAGGAATCTACCTTATGCAGTAGTTTTTAAAAGAATAATTCATTTTGATGAGAACAAAACCTGACTCAGTCCATAAAGTTCTGAGATTTTAGTCGTGCCAGTTCAGAATGCTTCCTGTGATGAAAAATAGCTGTGAACAGAGATTAAAGAGAACAGAATTTAGATCTCACAAGTGCCAAACCTCTAAAGGAATCCCTCTGAAATGTTGCATAGCTGGACATCATGCAGTTTTATTTATGAAAAGCTGCAGGAAAATTGCACAATGTGAACTAACAGGTGACTGCATATTTCCACTGTCCTCTCAACTGCAGAGACAGTTTCTAGTGATCTAAAACAAATCATTGTTCTTGGAAGTGATAGGCTAATGGAGAATAGAGTCTTGAGTGCACTAACTGCTGGAACCAGTTGCTTCCCCCAAAAAATAATTATGAAATAATTGTTAAAGCATAGGACCAGTGGCAAGTTTCCAAGTAAACCTGTGGCTAAATCCCAGGGCAGAGTGCAGGTGTCTACACAAAGGAACAGCACGAACTTCAGAGAACAAGAAAAGAACTTTAAGACCAAATTTCTTAATTTGTCCATTTTTATACAGATATAAAGAATAAATGTATGAATTCATTGAAGATGTAGTGGAAGTAGAGATTTCCTCTAATTCACAAAGGCAATAGAGGAGGTGTACCTAAGAGTTTGAGAGCAGTTTACTTCACTCGACATAGAGAACTATATTACAGATACAAGTGTATCTGTAAAGAGTTGTTTTAAGCACATTTCACTGACCCATCTAGTCCAGTTCTCATACAGAAGCTACAACATACACAACAAATGAAATAAAGGATTTATTTAAGAAGAACACATAAATGCGTGTGTAAAATCTCCTATTTGTTTTCTCATTCTCTAAATCACTTGAAGTTCTAATTCTATAATCCTCATGACAGGCTTGCCATCGATGTTCAATTTAATAGAGGCCTTTCAGCTTTAAGGATTACCCTGTTAAGAATAAATGAGTGCAGTGGAAAAACAGGCTTTTAAAAATATAAGGTATTTAGGCAATTAAGAAAGCAATTTAATTCATACCAATTCAGCGATTAATGACTAAACAATGCTCAGTAATGGTATGCAGTTAAAGGGGTTTAATGTGTTACATGCACAGAAGTTCTTCTGACTTAAAAAAATCATAGATTTACTGGCTAAACATCTGCATGGAAAAAAGAAATTGCATTTCAATTTGCCTGTGAACAACAGTAGGGGGATTTGCAGTCTTTGATCTCTCTGACATCATCAAGTAGATAAAGCACTTTTTTTCTAAATTGACAAAATTATTTTGCTTTCAAATTACAGGAGAAACATGTTTTGTCACCAACAGCAACATCAACAACAGTCAGTATTAGCACCTGCTGAGTTGTTTAAACTTGTGAGTAAACATTCACTCACTTCTTAAACACCTGGGTCAAATTCTTTGGCCCAATCATAAACATGTCTCTGCTACATTCATCCTTGTTTTCAGCACAATGAACACAGATAGCTATGTCTGATATTTAGAATCAAAATATATACTTGAAAAATCAAGTTTTAAGCCCACTAGTATAATGACAAGGAAGATAGGTGGGGCTTGAGTATACCTTAGCACATAGTATTTAAATATAAAAGTACAAATTAAAGGTAGGAACTGGAATGTTAACAATAGCAAAGCTGTGTCTTTGCAGTCTATTCACACACTACACCTGTATTCAATATATAGTCATATTCAATAACACATTCATTACTTCATTTTTTTTTAATAGAAATGCAATACTTGCTATATTTAGCTTCTTCACTTGCAGTAATTTTGCCCAACAGATACAGTATTCCTTGACAAGACCAGAGATGGACATCGATGATCCTCATGAGTCCCTTCCAACTCCGAATATTCTCTAATTCTGGGTAAGTCTGTAACATTGTTGTGTTCAAATTTTCAAATACAGTTTTTGAATCTATGGCCTGCCTTTATCTGAGAGACAGAATTTGGGAATGACACATTTAGTTTAGAAATAAATAAAATAAATTGCTCTGTCAATGTTAGCTACAGAAAGCAACTCCAGCTGAACTCTGAAGCACCAATTCAAGGGTAAATACTCTCAGATTGCTTGTTTGGAAAAGGATTAAGGACTAATGTACAGAGTATAATAGTCAGTGTACCCATTCAAATCAAGGCATACACAGAGCACAACGTTTAGGGCTGTAACCACGAAAGCACATCAGCAGAACAAACATCTCCCCTTACAGGTAGAACCTCAGCAAAGCATTGAAACCACGGCCCATCACACCATAACCCGCTTGGAGAATGGGTTTGGTTTATCTCAGGTACTTCTGGAGGCAGCTTCAGGTGTGAGGGTTAAAAGTGACAGCCAATGTAAGGAAAAATTTATGTAGGAACCATCACTAGAGTGACACTTTATTATAGCTATAAAAAAGCTTTCTATTGATTTTTATGAGATGATATACCATTTCATATCCTAGAAATCTCTCCCACCTTAACAGAACAAGGGCTGGTAGACAATAAATATACACTCATCAGTAATTCTCACATCAGATAAACAGCTTGTCTTGTACTATTTGTACTATGAACAAAAAGTAACATCATATTACTTATTCCATAAAATACACATTGATCCAGCCAGAATGCTACAAAAGCTTCATTAAGGCTGAGGGAGGTTTGCCGTTAGTCTTCACATTAATTCAGCACCACAGGAACAGCACTTGTACCTGCACGTGCCCAAAGCAAACCTTGTGCTTTCTGTGCCATTTCCGTGGGGTTCTCCTGCTGCAGCTGGGGTTCAGGAACACAGCTGGGTCCTTCCCAAACATTAAACCAGCACAGAACAGGTAACAAGATTTGCCTTCAGTGAATTACTACAGCAGCCTCCCTCCACTTGAGCACTTGTTCTGCCACACTGATATTTTCACAGAGCACTGCATGCTTGGGCAATCAGATGCTCTGGTGCATATATGGGAATAGCTGCTCTCACTCCTGATGCAGCACATGAATTCTGATGTGGATGTCTTATTTGAACAAAATTAAGTTCTCTGCCTTCTGCCAGAGGTTGTTTACATATCATTTCTATCTTCAATAACATCATACACTGCAATATAGCATCCAGAAAGATAATCTGTTTTTAAGGATTTGCAATTACTACACAGGCATTAGTTTTTTAGCTCAGACCAGACAGGTTGGAATTTGTGCTTTCTATTATCATGTTTTCAAGAAAGTTGCCACACAAGAAAAAATTTCTGTGTAAGAAATTGACAAGCTCTGTTGAAAAACATTTATTTTCTAAAACTAAACATTTATCCCAGATCAATACTTGCTTTTTTCTTTTTCTTTTTTTTTTTTTCAGATTATATATTGTAAGTACTACATCTACTAAACGGACAATTAATTTAAGATTGTTCAAGAAACAAACAAACAAAAAAAATCAATACAAAAATCAGGTTTTATTGATAAGTGAATTCATCACATCAGGATTCTGCATCCTTAAGTGTGTGTATTCTGCACACAGAAATGTGTACACAGGCATATTTTACCTTCCTGATGGCTGGCTCAAAAAAAAAAAAAAAAAAAGTTCTCTTATCATAGGTAGAAAGTCCAGTGAATGACAGTATAAATCACTGGCCTAAAAAAAAGCCATATTATATCCAAACACAAAACAATGGGTCCCAAATTCCTCTAGACAAGCTTGAATACTGAAATATATTCCCCCTAGGAGCAGAAATGAAGACACCCTAAAACTATTCAAGGAAAACCTCTGCACTGGTAGCAGTGCCTTCTCAAATTGACACCACACACAGGAAAAATTATAAAATGAAAAAACCTTCCCAGGTTCACCCAGCCTTCAAAATTCAGTAGCATCCAGATGCCCCACTAAGCACATGACACTGCCAAACAGACCTCTTTCTTGCTGTTAAATGTCACTTATTTCTATTAGTGTGTTCTTCAGCCCATAAACACAAATTAGAAATTTTAATTCACAGCAAGATTTCACTCAACAAGACAACACACACACCCCCTGCCATACTTGCACATACACAAGTTTTCATTTTCTCAGTGAAGGCCAATTATTGACCAACAATCCAATTTTGAGACTGTTTGAATAATGTAATAAAGCTGGAAGGTGCCTGTAGACAGATACTAAACCTGGTGCTTATAAAAGGTATTCCCACTTGATATAGTTTTATATTTTCTACTCTTCACAACAGTTAAAATCTGTACTCTTAGTTCATAAACAAAGCCAATAAAGTCAACTTACTCTTTTGGGTGGAAAATTGCAGAGTGGAATTTAAAAGTTATTAAACAAAGGAATCAACTGCAATTATCACTTCAAAATAATCAATGCACAAAGAGAGTCATTACCCAAACAAATATTTGGATACTTAATGATAATTAAAAAAAAAAAAATCTGTTGAAAACACTATGTAAACACCTCTAATTTCTAAAATTAAACACCAATGGAGTGGAGGGCTACCTCTCCCAATATGACACTAAAGCCTATGTACAGGTGCAAAACCATTTGAGAAAAAAATGTCTTGGAAAAGCAAATTATTATACAAATCTAATTCAAATCAGAACGGCAAATACATAAATCAATGAAAACTGGAGCTCTAAATAGCAAAAACTGTCTTCTAACATGAGTACTGAACAATAAAATTCACTTGCAGACAATGCACATGTCCCACCACCAGGGACATCAATCTGCATTTCCATTAACTTCAGTGACTTGGTCTGTTTAGAACTTACAAGTGACAATTCGTAAGGTTCAATCAATACATGGAGATATTAATGATGCAATTTCATGTCTGGATCTTGGCAAGATCATCTTTTATGTTTCAACCACCATCACTGGCTGCGAGTATTTTTAGCCATGACCTTATCACAAAATATACCTCGCACCTAAATGCAACAGCACAGTCAACTTTTATTATATTACTCAGAACATTGAAGTTTTTCCTCTAAATCTCACAGAGAGGTGGGGGGGGGGAAGAATAGAAAGAAAAGAACACTTCCCTCAGAAATATCTACCTTGAAAACAAATTTTAAAAGGTTAAGAAGTAGACTTAGTTTCTAAGGGCAATGTTGAATTTAATGAATTAAACAGTCATAGATTTCTGTGTCTGCTATTTTCAGAAGAATTTAGCTGTAAGCACAGGTAGCTGTGCTTCAGCAATTATTCAGTTCAGTAGAGAACAATTTGCAGGATTAGTCAATCTACATTAGCTGTGTCAACATGTGAGATTTGCATTGACAGCAATTCATAAATCCATCACCTGGAGTGCAACAACTCCTTCCCAGATCTCCACTCTGCTATGGCATCGTTCCTGCACAGTCATTTCCCATCCCCCTGGTAAGAACAGTTTCCTACTCCAAACATTAATTTCCCTTTAGATTCCACTACTACCATAAAAGAAAATACAGCATGAGATCTAGGAAAAAACTCCTTCAACTTGGCTTCTCTTTTAATAAAGTTAGAAAAGAAAGATAATTTTTCTCTGATGATGATTTTATCAGAAGTTGGCATATTTTTGCATTAAACCACAGCCAGCAGAGTCTTTCCCGGCTGAAATATGTCAGATCACATGTGCTGTGTATATGAAATATGATTTTCCTCCCCAGGTTCAATCTCCTTGAGGTATATATCACATCTCCTAATGGTGCCCAGAAAAGGGATTCTCTCTTTAGACCAAAAAAGAGTCTCCACAAGTTTTATGTTATTTTTTTAAATAAAATCTGTTTACAAACATGGCATGTCTTTAAAATAAAGATACTTTTACAGGTACTTTTCAGACTGAGTCAGGTTGAGATCAATGCCTTACACACATTTTACTATATAAACAAACAAGCACTCCACATGAAAACGCAACTGCTGTAGATTCTGGACTTCTTGTTGCATCCCATATTTTGCCACCACAAGTCAAGTCAAACTTTGATTAAAGGTTAACAATCTTCATCTTAAATCCAAATACTTCTTTCTATGACAGTGCTCAAGGGACAGTTGGATAGAAGATGGGAAGAAAGATGAGGAACCAGAGCTATTTAACACACTCAGAGCTCTGTGTATATTCTACTGACAGAGTAAGTAAACAAATTTAGATGGAAAAAAATTTGTTCTACTTGTATACTGCAGAAGGCTCAGAACAGACTTGCACTTAAACTACCTTAAATCCCCACTGCACCAAGAGAGCTCAGCGGGGGCCATCCTGCAAATGCTTACTGTGAATTTCCCTATCCTTTATTAAACACAGAGGTGCAGTCAGTAAATTACATTGATTGAGTGTTTTTCCCTGCTTAGGATACTTTCTCCTGTGTCCTGAGGTTCATGAATCTGCACTTCCAAGTTCAACAGCTTCAGCTTACCTTGCAAAGAAAACTGATGTTGAAGCCGAGAGACTGTGCGTTTCTGGAGCCAGAGTTCATGTAGTTTCCAAGGAACAGCACCAACTCCAAGAGCTTACTGAAGCTTTCACTCTTCTTCAGCTCCTCACAAGCCATTGTCACTGCCATGATGTCGGGTTTGATGTTGTTCACATGCTCTTCAAACATGAGCCGGAACAGGATCCCGTTGAGACGCGGCCGCAGCATCTTCACCGAACTCATCTGCAAAACACAAAACATTACATCAGAACAGAAAAACCCCAAAAGCTTATTTATGCAAAATAGCTCACATTTGAAAAAAAAAAAAAAAAAAAAAAAAAAAAAAAAAACAAACCAAAAACCACAACACATGATCACACAGCCAGCAAGTCTACAGTTTCTGCGTGTTTTCATTGCCCATCTTGTGTTTCCAGGAACCCATACACTGCTCACAGCTATCTTGCCCCTAACTATAAACTTTGCCTGAAAAAAAAAAAAAAAAATCAGTAAAATAAGAAAATGCTATGTGTTTTAAACCATTTAACTTGTCAGTTCTAAACTCACTGGCAGTAAATGCTCACTGCCAAACCTCTCATTCCCAGCAAAGGCAATGTAAGCCAGTTCTACCAGCCTAAGACCAGCCTGAAGGTACACACTGCAAGTGTTCAGGAAGTGGATAAAGAGGTTGGGGCTGAAATTCATGACACTAAGTTTTATACAAAAAACACTATACTTAGAGATGCTAAAATAAGGACATACTAATGGTATACTCTCAGTTCTGATTCCATGGCATCACACTTCATAGGTTACATATGGTCTGTATTACAACCTTTTAAATACATTTTGTACAACTACTGCCCAGGATCCAACCACCTCTGTGTTTCAGACACTTGGTAAAAGGCAGTCCAGGACTAATTCCTTCCTGATCTGATAAAAAGGTGGGAGCTCATAAATTATGATGTGGTAACCATGTAATGACAGAGATACTGAAGAATATCTACAATATTTGTTAGTTTAAATCCCCAATACCAAATTAACTAGCTACCAAAATATGGTTGTCTTTCATATTTTGCACAAGTGATCAGTTATTTCCTCCTGCTTAGCACACTGTAATTCACAAGGCATATTTAAATTTAGAGAAAAATATGTACAGAGCTTTTTTAAGCCACTTGAAAAATCTTCATTTAATTGCAAGAATGATTATGTTCCAAATCTAACTCCTCATTTTACTTGGCAGAATACAGAAAGATTTCCCTTGCTATGTATTCACTATCAGTGGTGTTCCTGAAGAACTTAGGAAAGCTTTTTCATGTGACAAATCACAGATCATGACCATAAAAACCAAGATTTGATGTGCTCCTGTCTGCGTGACCCAAAGTTCTACCCCGGTTCTTTGAGGAACCAGAATTTTTCTGCTGGTGTTCTCTACCAGATACAGCGACCAAAAGCAGCAGCAATAACTTCCACAGGAAGGACTTGAGTGGCCTGAATGATAATGAATTCATTCTAAAATGAACATAAACATGAAGGCGCTCCAGATGGTCTCAAACAATTCTTATGATCAGACTGGAACAAGGAAAAGGAAAGGATCAGAAAAGAAGCATTTCAGCACAACCAGCGATCTTTTTTTATAAATCCCCATTGTTACATGTTTCTCTGTGAGCCTCTATAAGCTCAAATCATTGAATGTCTTGAAACATTATTCTTCTAATCATCCTGTATTTCAGAAATATCATACTGAAAACATCTGCCTTGAAAGGATCTACTTACACTAATCTGCAGTAGATGGAAATTAAAATTAATCACATAATTTGCTTTAACTTTTGTAGAACAATCGCCAATTACTGTTTTTACTCAAAATGGCACAGAAAGAAAGTTGTCAAAAGCTTTAGATCCCAAAAACAAAATGCAGCAAAACATGTATAAGCCAAAAGAATAGCGTGACAAAGACTTGTGAAGAATAATCCTTGACAATACTTCAGCCAGTTGTACTTCCTTCTTTTAATACTGTGAAGTGTCGTGGAACACTGATCCTTTATTTACTTTGCAAGGTAGTTTGACCACCAAACCAAAAGTAAGTTTTAATTTGCTGACTTGCATAATATTTAAAATCATCTTCATAATTTCCCAAGAGCTGTTTCAGGTGGGTTCTTTCCCTAAAATGCAGAACATTTTTATCCACATAATGCCCTTTAAGCATCAGCAGATCATGACCACAAATGCTATTTTAGTTCCTCCTTCTCCACCCTGCCCTGCTTTCCCTTTCATGTGCCTGTTTCTGAATAGATGTGTTCAATGGCTGACAAACATACTGAACTTGAAGGCATCTGCTGGAACAGGTAAGGTGCAAAGGCTACACTCACTTAGAAAACAGTCATATTCCTAAATGGATCTAGAAAATTAGCGTCAAAGGCATGTAAGACGTAAGACATTCAAACAGGTGCATGGGACAGCAAGACTTGGCTTCTACCATAAACAGTTAAAGAGGCAAGAAAAAGGGTATTTCTTTTCCAGCTCACTGTCAGTGCTGGGCTGCATGTCATTATTTCCCTTCTGGGCTTTCATAAAGGTCTTGACTGAACTCTCTACCTAATCAAGTTCTTTATTCAGTTCTTTATGCTTTATTATCATCATTCAATTCTCAAACCCTGTATTAAAACTAGGATCAAAGGCTATTGGAGAGAGGCAAAAAGCACAATTAAATTTGCCTCACTTCCTAAGAAAAAAAGCTGACATCCCTCTAATGCAAATTCGTCAACTTACTAAGACAACTTAGCTTCTTACCTATATTATATTAAAGTTGCTTTCTTTTTCTCTAGCAATGTTCTAGGAATACTAATTCTTCAGCAGCTCTAGAAATTACAGTGAGGCCAAACAAGTGGCAAATAAATTCAACTAAATAAAACTGAGTAACTCCAAACCAAGGCAGGTACAACAAACCTGCCCATTTCTCCCCACTTAGTCTGCCTTCCAGGCAGGACTGTTCAGGTCAGCTAATGCTGGTCAGACAGCAAAAAAGGGTCATAGAATATGCAACCCCTATACAACTGCTCTGTGAAACTTATGCTTTTACAATACTAAAAATGTTCAAGTGGCACTGTTCAGTTCCTTACTGAAGCTGCAGCTGCTCCCATATCATAAAAAACTTAACTCTTGAACATAAGTTTTACATTTAAGAATCAGATAACATTCTGCTTTGCTTATTTAACATTATACAACTGATTCAGTTAATCTATTTTTCTTGCTCTACTTCGACATCAATGCAAACTTCCCTTTATACTAAGTTGTGTTGCCTTTTTTGATCCCAGGATAGAACATCAAAAAGTTCCAATAACTAATTAGAATATATAATTGATTCTAACATTTCATCTAAATGAAAATGCAGTTCTAATTTTCATTTACATATCAGCTGAATATTAAGTTTATTGGTCTCTTCTAATAAGTTAATCATTTACTAAGTATGGGTTTTCTACCCAAATTTTAAGCAACTTATTCCAACCTTTATTAAATTTGATGGGCAAAATTATTATCCAATTAACATATCTTAATAATTAACATGCCTAAATTTACATACAAATAAGGGTACACATTTTAAATATTACTTAAGACAGTCTCTCTGTCTTCTTCTATTCCTAACAGCAAGTTTACGATTATTATTAATGCAAAACTCCAAAATTTATGTGACACATGGGAAACAAGAACCTCAGCCTGGTAAAAGACTTTAAGTTGAGTTGCATTTCTTCCACTTGAAGGGACAGTTCAATTAAATCAAAATCAGAAACAAAACCAGCATTTTAGTACTGGTAATGCAGTTACAGGCCTCTGGAAATCAGACAGAAGCACTACCCATAAGGAAAAGTACCGGATTTTATTAAACCAGATGGTAAAGCTGAACAAGCAAACAAGCTCCAGGAAACTTCCTTCCTTCACAAGGCAAACATCACCATTTGGAGATGTTTGACTAACCAGTTTTTGCTAATTAATGTTGCATTAAATATTTGAAAACTCTCAACTTTCTATAGTCAGTCATTCCTCAAAAATATAAAGCAATGAAACAGTGACCATGATATTGGTACTGTGGGAATTCAGACTACTGTTATGACTTTTTCAATACAATCAAGTGAAACGGCAAGGACCATGTAGTTTCAATCCATTAGTAATCCCAACTCAGATTAAGGCATGATCTCCAGGTACATAAATAGCACCCTAATCGAGAAATATCTTTATATCTTTATATGAAAGCTATAGGGAGCAATGCAGTAGAAAGGCCGAAGTAGAAGAGACAAGGTAAGGATGATGTTTATAAAAGGGAATGTGTGGCAGAAGGAGGGATTTTAAATTGCTACTAATCAATAAATAGATGGTAATGTTTTACTACTGCAGTTCTTGCAATAAGGCTAACTAATGCATCAGCCTTCTACCAGAATTCCTCATCTTTATTTTGAAAGAAAAGATCTTTGGAACTTTATACCATTTATTGGGGAAAAAAGAAAGAAAATCAATAGGCTAAAGTTTTTTAAAAGCAGTCCTTGATATCTTTTGTATTCTAAATCCTCCACAAAAATCTCATTAGGTCAAATCATATTCTTTTACTTCCCCCACCAAAAAATAATGTTCAAAACAAATAATCACTCAAAAAGGCACTTCTGAAGCCAAATTATGCTCAAATCAGAGCTTTTTAGTAAAAAGCTGATTTTACCCTTCCCTTTTAAGGGCCTCCATTCCTGTTTTAATGCATTTTAATGCACATAGCGCCTTAAAAATCCAGCAAGAGCAAACCTGATTCCTGTGGAGCTGGGGATAAATCCTGAGCACATTACAGAGGCTATCAGCATCATTCTAATCTCTTAGACTGACAAAGTGAAGTGAAAACAGGAACTAATTTGCCTAAGGACTTATCAGGCCCTTGGAAGACCAGAAGCAGAAAGTGATTTCCAAGTCCTGGAGCCGTGCTCAGTATCACACCATCACCCCCAGCCTGGATTAAAGCCACTTATGCAAATGCTATAATTTCATTCACAGGCAGGTTCCAGCCATTAGAACACTCGAGATCCCTACCTTTGGAATACATGTATGTACAGAATGCCAGAAAAAGAAACTGAATACAATCTATAATTTCCCTTCTAATATGAATCCACACCTCTTCAAGAGCCATTCTGCAAGTCTCTGTGTGTTTGGACATGTACACAGATATTTGACATGTATATGTACACATACTTAAATATGTATATATACATAAGACATATATGTATACAAACACAAGACACTTATGGGCATATTAACTCTTTCAGTTGTTACAGTTTTTGATACAAAAGAAGAAATTTATTGGAGTTGTCAATGCCATGGAGTAAATGGCTCTTTTATGGACTCTTGGAAATGTAACTACTCTACGTTAGAGTGTTCTTCGTATGATGAATGTTTATTCAAGACAACACAGTCAGACAAAAGATTTGGTCTGGCACAGGAGTGCCTGTTGCTCTTCATGGCGTATCATAATTCCTTCCAGAAAACCACCTAAAATCATGGACCCAGAGCAGGGTTTGGATTGGAAGGGATGTTACAGACCATCTGGTTTCAACCCCCGGCCACAGAAGGGATGCCACCCACGAGATCAGGTTGTTCAGGGCCCCACCCAACCCGGCCTACTACGTATTTAGAGAGATTTTTTTGATTGTTACTCATCTGGATATAGATAACTTTCTCCTATGGTAGTTCTTGCAAAAACACTAACCAATATACTTTTTCCCCAGTATTTTTCTTTTTATGTGACAAAATGGAAGTCTGCAGTTAATCATTGCACCAATACATACCACAACTCCAAATTGTTCTGGCTCAGCAAGATCATTATATTCATCCTTTAATTCAGCTAAGGCATTGAGTTCTTTCTGCTCAGGAAGATTCTTCACTAGGTTCTAAAACAAACAAGGCATTATATCAAATTTGTTATATTACACTAACTGAGATATTAAAAATAACATGCTTAAAATACCACAACATGGAAATGCATGAGGAAATTATGGGACGCTTATTTTATTTACGCAGCTTTAACGCTATATAAACATCAAATCAAATCAGTAATTATTTAATACAGACATCAACTCCTCTGTTACAGTCTCTGATTTGAAGAATGCCTTCTCAGTATTAAAAGGCTGGAGTATAATTTCTCAGGACCTGACAGTATCAAGGCGTTTTGTCTATCTACAGTCTTTCTTTGCCCTAGTCATTGCCTTTTCCCCGTTAAATAAGAAATAACTTGTCTGTTTAAAACAAGAAACAACTACCAAAAAAAAAAAAAAAAAAAAATCACACCAGAAAAAAAACCCAAATTACAATCTTTAGACACTCCATGCAGCTGTGCACAAACCACACTAAAAAATACCTCACACAAAAAAAGGTCAGCATTTCAAAATTGTACAGATCTTCTGGATGGCAAATATACTGGAACTCAGCAAAAAGCTGAAGTTGCTTGCCATCTTATCCATGTCCCCAAAGAAGTTTCTGTTAGTTAGTATATGACCTTAAGATCTCAAAATACATATACAATACTTATATTAAGACTGAAGAACACCTCAAAAAATCTTCAGTAAAAGTTCAGATTGCATTTAAATTTTCATATATACACCAGTTGAAATCAAAACAATGTAATTCTTTAAGTAAAAAAAAAAAAAACCGTACATGTATATTCAAGCAAGCATCAATAGGAAAAGAGTCATGTGCCTGTTAAAAAAGCAGCCAGCACTGCAGAAGCATGTTTTTTTCCAGATATAAAAATCTTAATTGGAGAAAATCTGTACTATTAGAGGTACAGATGTCTTATTTTTAGAACAGACCAATCTTGCCATCACTCTTGTGATATCCTCATTCATTTTGAGAATATGATTACTGATCACTCTGCCAGGCCTGAAGGAGACATCAAGGTACAACCTGGAGAAAGGCATCAGTCTAACTTTTCAAATTTGCAAGTTATAGCAAACGTACTTCTCCAAACATTCACCCATCTTCATAAAGAAAAATAAAGATGATAAGCAGTCTCATACAAAACATCCCTGTTACAGCAACATTTTTACACCCACACCAAGGAGCTGCTGAATGTCTCAGCAAGCAGAGATCAATACACGTGGCAGAGACAAACATCACCTTCACCTCCACGTCACACATTTAAGCTGTAGCTTTGTGCTGAAGCCCAAGTATGTTTTCTTTCCTATTACCCCAAACCTATGTCCCATAAATTCCCACTTAGGGAAAAAAATAATTAAGGATCTGTAAAACATTCTTGTTCATTTGATCGATTCCTTAATGCTGGTAAAGATCAAAGACATGAACTAAGGCAACTTTTTTAACCTATTTTCATTAGCTAGACTATTTACCAAATGCTGTCATCAAAAATTTCGCTGTATTTGTCAGAAACTGAGATTTCATTACACATTAATAAACTTACTGTGAAACACCGTTTTTCTATCAATGTATAAACCAGCTTTTTTATGAGCCATGTAACCAATATGTTAGCACACTTGTTCATTGCTTTTTCCAGTACAGAGTCTACTATGTACTCTAACTCATTAATCCAATTTACTTTAGTAAATATTACACCATAAGTTAAAAAAGCAGCAAGAAATGAGGGCTTGAAAAGCAAAATTGAAAAAGGACGTTGCTATTTGCTCCATTATTCCATACCCATTTCACTTGCACCACTTTGATACTTACAACAAAGCAGTTTCTACATGTGCATGTTTAGCAAGTGGGAGTTTTGCTGGGCATGGAAGAAAGCTTTATACAATTTTTCCAATCAGTAGTATTGAAAACTGTTAAAGTGGTCAATAACTTAATAGCTCAGTCAGAAGAT